>JAVJIF010015636.1:0-92879 GCA_038442645.1 Agave tequilana
ATAACTGCCCTGGTTATGGGCCGGTCACCGCCCACATAACGAGGAAGTTAACCCCTCATTGTGGAGTGTTTTTAGGGGACACGTTCACCCTGGAACCTCTATAAATAGCCCCGCCGCTATGAGGGGAAGGGGGGAGATAGACAGACAGTCGGTCGATTAGAGAGGAGAGACAGAGAAAGAGAGTCCAACTCTTCAGCTAGCTTGCTGTGCTCAAGTTAGTCTTTGCCGACAATCTCTTTGAGAGTTTTGGTCGACAGAGCTGTGTTACTCCGTCAACCACCCGAAGAGAAGAGCCCCGGAAGATCTCAACGTTTACCCGGTCAACGGAGAACAAGATTCACTCTCCACCGCCACTTGAAGAACCTAGCCTTAAACAAAGGGAGGATTCAAGACTCAACATCCTCCCTCCCTTGTAATCGGAACACTGATCTATTGTAATCTTCTATCCAATCAAAAGAATTTTGCAATCGAATCCTCCTTTTCCGACGCGTACACCCGGTTGACCGAGCATAAAGGCACTAAGCTGTCTGTCGACTGCCCGGTCGACCGGCGCTACCTGAGAGTTGGGTAGTTACAGTCGGTCGACCGGCCTTATATGCTGGCCTTGTGCACGTTCTTGTGCACATTGGTCGACTGACCGGTCGACTGAGCTCTAGTTTCGTCGACTGGTCGAACCGCCAGCTGGCTCAGGCTGGGATATAGGTTATGAAACTTGGTCTTTTTAACTTCTATAAAATCCCATAAAATCTCATAAATTTCACAAAAATAAGTTCTTATAAATATTTGAAGAACAAATACTTGTGATCAAAAATCAACACATAATACAAACTATTTGAACTATTTTTGTGATATAAAAATTAAACTTAAACAGAAAATCGGTATTTTTTGAAAACCAAACTTTGAAATAGAGATTTAGTTTTTCCCAAACTTATATAAATACAAAAACAAGATATTTAAACTCTTTTGAGGCATGTTGTGTATGGATATAATCCAATGCACATTTAAATGATATATCTATATTTTAGACATGAAATCCAAAATAAATTTTGTTAATTACAAAACTTTAAACACATGAAATAGAATAATCAAAATAAGTTTTTCTGAATATATGAAGTAATGATGTATATAGATGAAATCTAATATACATTAAACCATGTAAACTTGTTTTGATTCTTTCTATTCATAAAAATCATATATATGTATATTTGAAATCCAAAATCGGTTAAACCAAATTCCAAACGTATTGAACTTGTGCATGTGTGTGTGAACTTGAGCATATCAACACTGGTCTATCTTACACAAGATCTAAACATAAACTAAAACTAGACAAACCGAAGTCTTCTTGTAGAACTCCTTCTCCAAGCCGACTTGATCTAAATACGATCCAAAGAGTTTGACTCCATCCGAATGCTAGATGCTGTATTGACACACGAACTCTTGAATCTACATGTGTTGCTCTAAAACTCCTTTGTTAAAGCTAAGCACCTACTAAAATCTTGATAAAAAAATATGAAACTATATAAAACACAAGATCATTAGTACTATAACTACATGAGCTAATCATTATCAAAACTAGAGTGATGGGCCTTTGGGCCAACAATCTCCCCCTTTCGATGATGACAAAACTCATGGAGTTATATATGCATGGATTAAAGATAAGCTTCATAGAAGCTGCCCCTTAACTCATGTATAGCAATAATAAACAAATGAAAATGCGATAAACAAAACATATACGCATAAATACCAATATTAAGCATGCATATATAAACTCACAAAATTCTTCTCCCTATTTTTGTCAATTCATCAACAAAGGGGTGAGGACAGTCGAACAGTAAAGATGTATATGCGATATACATTCATGAAGAGGAGAAACATAAAGTTAGCTCCCGTTGCATATATGCATTACATGGAGAAGGGATGAGTAGATCTTCACCCACATAAAGCATAATATACAATGTATAAGCGGAGATGTTAAGCTCCCCCTACAAATATGTACCATATAAAAAGAAGAGAGGTCAAGCTCCTCAATATAAGATACACTCAACATGAATCAATATATAGAGAAGATGTTAAGCTCCCCTTGCATATAGGTAATATATAAAAAAATATTTTAAGAAAATTTTGAAATCACTTTTAAAATAAATTGAACTTTTTAGAAGTCAATAAAATAAATTATGATACCAATGAAATCAAATAGTAGTTGACAAAAACAAATTTTGGTACCACTTGTAGAGTAACAAAATTTTTATTTTAAGATGCCAATAATAGATTTTGATACCAGTTGAAGGTGAATCATGAAGTACATTTTGATATCAAATAAAAACCAATTGAAATCAATGTAAGCTTGTAAAGATACCAATTAACATTTAGGATAAAATCAAGCTTAGCATAAATAATTTATACTTTAAAAATGCGTTAAGATATAGCAAAACAAGCACAATCAAGATCATATATATGTATGTATATAAATGAGAATACCAAATGAAATTTGAAGCATGCATATATAAGAAAATGCATATGAGTATACAAAAATAGAATTCCATGAAAATCATGTATATAACTCGTAACTACCACCCTATTCATGCACATAACAAAAGATATTCAATAAGAGTATACAAGCCATGGTCGCCATCAAACCGCTCTTGAGGGTAGAAGTTTTCAAAAATAAGATTTGAAAATAGGTGTAAATTCAAAACACTACCAAATGGAGAATAAATAACTAGTTTAAAGTAAATTTTTTGAAAAATTAGTTAAAGATCCTTCAAATATGAAAACAAATCATATATCCCATGAAGCATGCTAAATATATAAGAGTTGACACTCGAAATCTATAAATAAATGCTCATGAAAATAAAGTCATGAGTAAACAAAAGAAATGTAAGTGCACAAGAATTATGTGAATAGCATATTCATGAAAATAAGTAATAAACCTCAAAACATCAAAACATATGAAAATCATAAAAATTTATTTTTCATTAAAATTAAACAAACTTCAAGGTATATGTATGTTCTATCAAAACTAAAAATATGCATATATATCCCAAACATAAACGAGTCCATAATAGAATTTTACATGAAGGTAAGTGACTCAAGGGTATACATGTATATTTATTAGCTTTAGGCAAAAATAACATATACATGAAGCAAAACATGTATAAAATAGGGAAAATAAGTATAAATGAAAGAATCATCAAAACTAGGTACTACAAGTACATGTAATGAGTACAAATGGGCAATAAAGTATAAACATATAATAATCAAGTGTAAGTTACTACTTGTACAAGTATAAACACAAGTTTTAATGAAAATTACATCTATACAAGTAATCACGACATGAATCACAAAACAAATATGATCATTAGGCCAAATGCATGTGTTTTAGAACTAGCATATACATAGCAATTAAAAAATAGTGATAACACAAAAATTATAGTTCATATAAACATAGGTGTCTCTTAAATACTATTTATGTATATCTCAAGTCTAATTAACATTGCATTTAACATAATAAACATGAAAAACATGAAAACCAATACATGCTGAAAATATTTATATGAAAGCATGTAAACAAAAATGGGAGTTAGGGATAGTTACCAAAACTAATGAACCAATCTCCAGGTCTCTAAAACATAGTGGTCCTTTCCACCAAACATCCTTCATAGCGATGCATCAATTTGGTTTGTCATCTAGCTCATGCATCCACCACCAAGGCACCAATACCCTTACCTCAAGTGAGAGCCCATATCTACATCAAATACAATATGGGTGAATTTTGGTACTCATACTTTTTTGGTCCTTGTGGTTAGAAACAAATGGAACCCAAATATTATTATTTGCAAAATTATATGATTTATTTTATGAAAATAAAACTTTGCTAAATGACCTTTGCGGCTGAAACGTGTACATTTGTACACTCTAGCATGCATATGGTGTGTGAGAGTGAGCATGGTGTGCATATGTATGCCATGGGGTTTGTGCATGAAAATGTGAAATTTGTTTCTTGCGAAACATGGATTCTAATCTATTATGGTTAAATGCACAATTGCTCAAATTTGAGCTTAAACAATCAATTTTCTTTCTCAAAACATGAATCTCATTTTTATCAAAAGAGGATGCAACATTATTAGCATGAGAGACATGGTAAGAATGAGAATCAACTTTATTCTTCCTTTTAGAAGTCTTTCCTTTTTCTTGAAAAACAATTTTCTATTGTAAAGATTATTTTCCTTTAAAGCAATTTCTTTTCTTTCGAAATAGAATCAATTTTATTTATTAAAGAATTGTTTCCTTCAAAAACAACATTCAATTTTGAAGACAAAGAATATTCTCCTTTTTCAAAAATTCATTTTCTTTTAAAACACATTCAAATTTATTTTAAAGGAATCATTTTCTTTTAACAAAAAAAGTGTTTTCCTTCTTCAACTTATCATTTTTAATTTTTATAAATCATATTTTTAAGAAATTTTTGACAAAAAGATGCAAGCTCATCATAAGACACGTCAATATCTTCTTCTATCTCGGATTCAGAATTTACGTCAAGGGGGTCATCCCCTTAGACCATGTAGCGCATGTTGGAAGCATCACTTTCATCATCCAAGTCACTCCCCATATTGTATTGCTTTTGTTCACCAAGGGAGACAAGCGTGTTCCATATTATAAAAGATGAATCATAGTTAGAAACCCTAGATAAATATTCATCTATTAGGGTTGACTTTAAGACATGAAGGGCTTTTGCATTAGCCTCAAGGTTTTTGCCATTTAAAAAATAAGAATTTTTAATGGTGGCAAAATAAACATGAATTCCTAGGGCTTTGAGGTATATTGACATCTTAATTTTTCAAGTTTGGATGTTAAGAATATCAAACATGGGAGGTGTCATGAAATTCATATGTGTATAAACAATATGTGTGCAAATGCAAATCTAAATGAGCAATCCAAAATCTCATTCGTAGGTGGTTAAACCAAATATCAGGAGCGTAGGCTCTGATATCAATGAAATACACGTAGAGGAGGGTGAATAGGTATATTAGCTAATCTAATACAAATGATGTGGAATTTAAAAATCAATTACAACACACTATGTGTAACCAAAGAGTATAGCCGAATTCCCGGTGAAGGGCTTGTAATCACCTAGAGGGGGGTGAATAGGTGACTAGCTAATCAAATGATGAATTAATGCGGAATTAAAAACTATTTAAGCAAACTGAAACTATTAAGCTAAATACACAAGGTATAACACAAGAGTGTAGCCGAATTTCCCGTGAAGGGCTCTGGACTATCTCCTCAAGATTCCTCTAGATAAGAGTTGAGGTGCCGCTATGCTCTCTTTGTTGATTACAAGTGTGAGCAAACAATCCAAAGCATATAACAATTAAGCACAAGATATATCAAGCATATAAAGAGATAAGTAATGTTAGTATGCAAGATATAAACACAAGTGAGAGATAGAGAGAGCAATCGCAAACAGGGAGATTTATTTCAAGGTTTGAGCACCCTTACTCTATGTCCCCGCCTTCAACGCTATGAAGGATTTTCACTAAAAATGATCCCACCGGATCACTCGGTGCTACAACACCTACAACAAGTTCACACTAGAACTCCTGAACTTACTAGTCCCTCTCTTATTCTCACAAGAACAATACACGCAAGCACACTAGCTTGCCGAGGCCCACCTCTACACTGAGCTCCCACAAGAACTCGAAACAATACGAACCCGCAAGTTCGCCTCCTCAAATACAAGATGAAACACTTTGGTAATCTCAACACTTTGATCACCTAAAACTCTCTCACAACAAAGATCCCTGTAGGATTGATATAGCAATGGATAGCTCAAGTATGTGTGAGAAAACAAGATAGAATGGTGGAGAAAAAACTCAAGAAATCTCTTTTTCAAAACACTCCTGAAAACCTCTCCTTTTGACATGAAAGTATTTGCTCTAAAACAAGTGAAGATAAACACTTAGAAAGGTAGGTAAAACTAGCTTGAAAACCCACTTAAAATCTTATTGAAAACAACCCAAAATAGCCCCAATTTATAGGCCTAAAAAATATAGCCGTTGGGGTCTAACTCAGCAGAAAACTCTGCTGTCGGTCGACCGCCCGGGAGACCGCCAACGGTCAGATTTTAGACCGTTGGGAAAAGCGGTCAATCGGTCGGTCGACCCAAAACTGGGCTATGACTTAGCGGTCGACCGCCCGGTAGACCGAAGCCATTTACAGAGAGCAGAAGCTCTCTGGCGGTTGACTATGCGGTCGACTGGCCCTGGCTGTGCACGTTTGTGCACATCGGTCGACCGGAGCGGTCGACCGACTTCTATCTCGGTCGACCGGCCGGTCGACCGGCAGAAAGCCAGATCCAACATTTTTAGGGATGAAAAGTTGGTCTTTTTATCTTCAATAAAATTCCATAAAATCTCATAAATTCTGCAAAAATAAGTTCATTATACTTGATATACAAAGATGTTTGAGTAAAAATTAAAACATGTTACAAATATTTTGAACTATTTTTGTGATATAGAAATTTTGACTTTAAACAAAAACAGTATTTGTCAAAATCAATTTTTTCAAACTTCTCCAAATACAAAAAAAGATATTTTAAACACTTTTGAAGCTTAGTGTATATGGATATGATCAATTACACATATAAGATGAAATATCTATGTTTTTGACAATAAGCTCTAAAATAGTTTTGATAAAACACACATATATTTTGAAGCTTATAAACCAAAATGGTATTTTCTAAAACAAAAATTCTCTTATGAAAACACATATAAATTTTGTATGTGTTGAGTAATCCCCCTACTAATCTATCCTTTACATTTTATCTAAAAATAAAATCTTGGCACTTACAAATATGACATAAGTCTTCTTGAAAATCTTCTTCTCCTTCTTGACTTGGTCCAAACTTTGATCCAATAAACTAGACTCCTCTTGAGTACTTGATGCGATCTTGATGCGCAAGCTCTTGAATCAACACGTGCTAGCTCCAAAACTTCATTTTGAATCTTTTGTTGAAGTTAAACACCTACTAAGATCTTGATCAAATATCTGAGACTAAATAAACAAAAAATCATTAGTACTATAACTACATTAGTTAATCACCATTAAAACTAGAGTGATGGGCCTCTGGGCCAACAATCTCCCCCTTTTTGATGATGAGAAAACTCATGGAGTTATATATGCGTGGATTAAAGTTAAGCTTCATAGAAGCTCCCCTTAACTCATGCATAAAAATAAACAAATAGATATTCAATTAAGTACATAAACTAAACAAAAATGTATGCATAAATAAGGAGATAAGCATGCATAAAGCTCACTAAATTCTTCTCCCCTTTTGCTTAAACAAAACATATATGCATAAACAAAAAACTCTCAAAATCCTTCTCTCACTTTTTGTATAAAATAAGAAAATGAAATAAACATGCATATATAAAACTCCAAATACTTCTCCTCCCTTTTATCAAATCATCAACAAAGGGGTGAAAAAAATCAAACAATAAGGATATATATATGCGATATACATTCATGAAGAAGAGAGACGTGAAGTTAGCTCCCCCTGCATACATGCATTACATGAAGAAGGGATGACAAAATCCTAACTCACATAAAGCATAATATATAATGTATAAGTGGAGATATTAAGCTCCCCCTGCACACGTGTACCACATAAAGAAGAGATGTCAAGCTCTTCAATATAAGATACACTCAATATGAATCTATATATAGAAGAGATGTTAAGCTCTCCTTGCATATAAGCAATTCATATTAAAATTTTTGAAATCATTTTAAAAACAAAATTTTGAATTTCTTAAGTCAACAAAATAAATTTTGAGATATCACTTGTAAATAAACAGAATTTTAAGATAGCAATGAAAGTAAAACATTTTGTATTTTGATACCAATTGAAATATATTGTAAATTTTGATACCAAATAAAATGTCAATTCAAATACCAATTGAAAATAATGCATAAGCTTATAAAGATACCAATTTATTTTTAACTTAAAGTCAAGCTTAGCATAAACATAATTTGTTCTTTAAACATGTAATGGATATTGTAATTCAAGCACAATCAGAACATATATATATATATATATATATATATATATATATATATATATATATATTATATATATATATATATATATAGAGAGAGAGAGAGAGAGAGAGAGAGAGAAATGTATATCAGCCCGAGGGCTGAGAGTACTCTCTCAGCCTGCGGTGACGTGGCTCAATTGTCACCTCACTAACTTGCGGCCCGCTTATAGGAAGAAGTTAAATTATCAAATACCCCTTATGAAAAGCTACTTTTTCTTTAACTTTCCTTATTGTTTATTATTTTTTGCCCAAAAGGCAATTTTTAGAGCGCACGTTGTCAGACTTGTTTATTATTATTTTTTTCCCCCTTTCTTTTTGCCGCTCTTTATATGATTTAGGTTATTGATTATAAATTATTTTCCCCCCTATTTCCTTACCTCTCTTTGTCAGATCTAGGTTCTCCTATATAGTTTATTTTTTTGTGTATATAATGTAGACAGAGACTTTGGTCGCAGTGTACATGGTTAATTGCGACCAAGGTCGCAATGTTATTATTGATAAAGAGGGCCAGCATCTGCAATCTAGGGTCGCAGTATAATGACTGCGACTTAGGTCGCAGTACGTTAGGTAGGTGTTTCCTTTATATTAACACGCATATGTTGTTATTGATAAAGAGGGCCAGCATCTGCAATCTAGGGTCGCAGTATAATGACTGCGACTTAGGTCGCAGTACGTTAGGTAGGTGTTTCCTTTATATTAACACGCATAGTGACCAAGGTTGCAGTGTTGTTGTTGATTAATACTAAAGACCAGCAACTGTGACCAAGGTCGCAGTGTATTTTATTAAGACTCAGCCAACAACTGCTATCAAAGTCATATATATTAAAAAAAAGTATGACTGCTTTAATTTAAAAAAAGTCATATATATCCTTCATTTTAAAATTAACCTTAGAAAACAGATTCATATATATTTAAAAAAAAACAAATACAAATTTTAAACTTCTAATCCTCGTCATCACCATCGTAATCAGATTCGTCGTCAAGAGTATTAGTGCTTTCGTCTTCCGTATCGCTTTCCGTCCCTTCCTCCTCTTCAGCGACAATCTCCTCTTCGCTTTCTTCCTTTTCATGTTTGTATTTTGTTCATCAATGAACTCCCAGAACGGGTCGTCTATATCAAGCTCATCCTCTGACCCGTAGCGAGGCATATCTTCAGAATTATACATCCAATCATCATTAGATGATTGGCTTCTTTCCGGTGAAGACGGTGGAGAAGACATTTTTTGAATCTATTTTCCGAACAGTGAGAGTAACGAGTTTGAGCAAAATAATTTAGTATGTTTTTAATCCTTTGCTGATGACCCTTTATATATTTTTAATCTCGGAATTCCAAAGGGTTTAAGCTCTCAAACCACGTGAATATCTCCCAAACTTATTTTCTACCCTTCCCAAAAATTGTATACTTCCTAGGTGACTGTTCAGTTATCTAAAACAGTTTAAAAGTTAATACACTATAACTTTAAATTACTTTGAACTCCAAAACAGTACATTATTGCGACCATAGTCGCATTGGGAATTGATAAAATGATTAAGTAACTGCGACCATAAATTATCAACCGTTAGTCATCAAATACTGTCCTTCGTATAATTTCTGAATGTTTGTCTGATCCTCCTATGAACAATTAAATTGGTGTTTACATATATTATGCGACCATGGACTGCGACTATGATCGCAGTACCGCGACTATGATCGCAGTACTTAACGAGAGTGATAGTATAATCACAGTTTACGTATTATTTTATATTTTTTTGTTCTTTATTTTGTGAATGTTGTCTGATCCTCCTATGAACAATTAAATTGGTTTTTACATATATTATGCGACCATGGCTGCGACTATGATCGCAGTACCGCGACTATGGTCGCAGTATTTAACGAAAGCGATAGTATAATCACAGTTTACATATTATTTTATATTCTTTTTGTTCTTTATTTTTGACTGTTGTCTGAATAAGGACTGATTCTATAGTCGCAGTTCATCGTATCTTTTGTCTCAGCCGCCTATAACGTATGAATTATTTTTAATTATTGCATCCGTAGTAGGACTGCGACTATGGTCGCAGTGTTTAAGAGCAGCAGTCGCAGTTTGGATATGTAATTAAAAGAGCTTATAAGTTAATATAGTGAGAAAGAGACCTTACAAAAAAATAGAATTAAAAGCTTTTAAAAGAAGACAAAATATAATTGAATATCAGAAGATCAGAAAATCCTAATCCTCGTCATTATCACCATCATAAGCAGATACATCGTCTTCATTCTTATGCTCTTCCTCTTCATCACTTATTTCCTTATCATCTTCCTGTTTTGAGGTTTTTTTGTTTCACCAATGAACTCCCAGAATGGATCGTCTCTATCAAGCTCTTCGTCTGACCCGTTGCTAGGAAGCGAGCCTTCAGCATCAGAGGACATGCTTTCATCAAGCATGTCTCCGTCAAGTGGCAGAGGAATAATGTCTTCTTTACTAACCCACATGAAAACTTCATTATCATCATGAATAGGAGGATCAGTTAATACATTATTTGATGTAGTGAGATAGTCAAAAGGAGTGAAGTCCAGACTGGTATCAGATTCACTAGAATATCCTGAAGACAAAGGACCGGTGGGGGAATGATTGAAGTTGAAATCTAAGTGTTCAGAGGAAGAAGATGGGAAGACATGATTCAAGAATGAATTTTTTTTGGAAGTTTTGAAATCAAATTGAAAAGGAAGAGCAAAAATATAGTTTTTAGGTATGAGATAATATATTAGTAACAAGCATTATATAAAGGTCAATATTGTGGAAGAACATGAATAGTAATAATAATTGTTACAGGTGATGGTTGAGTATGGTAAGAAGTGGTAAAAAAAATTAAATATTTAATTGA
The DNA here is from genome assembly GCA_038442645.1 of Agave tequilana. NCBI lineage: Eukaryota > Viridiplantae > Streptophyta > Magnoliopsida > Asparagales > Asparagaceae > Agave > Agave tequilana. The sequence continues at coordinate 10,959 of JAVJIF010015636.1, forward strand.
AGATTTATTGCGGGAGAATCCGAAGAGTTCTTTTTTTTTTCAGAGGTTTAATACATGAAGTACAAATTAACTTTTTATAGAATTGTTTGCCTATATCTTTAGATTACGTATGGTGCACATCTTCCTTTCTCGAGATTAAAATTAGTGCATCTCTTTTTCCTAGACTGTTTGTTGTATCACGGTAGAAAGAATATTAATTACTTCATTTAATTCAGTGTAATTAATATAGTAATTTTTATAAGATTTGATATACGCGAATTGATCTCAGGGTCACATGGCTAATCCACCCTAGTCGCATATTAAAAATCTTTTACATAAGGCATGGGAAAAAGATTGTGACTTTGGTCGCAGTACTGAAAGAGGTCGCATTGTTGTATGATAGAATGCGACTAGGGTCGCAGACGTTATATAAAGAAGTTTTGTTATACAATGACTGCGACTAGTGATTGTGACTGTGTCACAGTTGTCATATAAAATTGAAATTATATTGTATTAGATCGCATAAAAACGTTTTGTTATACCATGAGTGCGACTAGTGACTGCGACTGTGTCGCAGTTGTTATATTGTATTAAGTCTGCGACCATGGCATGTTTTTTAAATTTTCAATGCTTCTGCTTATTTACATTATATTGATCCAATTTTTTTTAATTATATTTTTCGATGTATTAAAATTACGAATTTTATAACTGTAGATATATTCAACTGAAATTTTGTTTGTTCATGACTTTATTCCACTTTAGAATTAAAAAAGGGGTATTTTTGTCAATTTGTTTCACGATTGTTTAGGCGGGATTTTTTTGATTTTTTTGGCGCCAACACACTGCGGCCGATGTGTGGCATATATTCAGCCACGTCCCGCCGGCTGAGAAACTCTCTCAGCCTGCAGGCTGAGGTACAGTAACCCCATATATATGTGTGTGTGTGTGTGTGTGTGTATGTATGTATGTATGAAAAAGAAAATACCAATTGAAATTGATATTATTTGAGATTTGAAACATACATGTATAGAAAACAAAATGAGTATATAAAAATAGAATTCCAAGAAGAACATGTGTATAACTCAGACCTATCCACCCTATCCATGAACATGTTAAAAGGATTTTCAATTTTAAGCGCACAAGGCATGATCGCCCATCTAACCACCTTTTAAGGGTGAAACTTCAAAAAAATATGATTTGAAAATAGTTGTAAATTTGAAAACACTACCAAATGAAGAATAAATAACTAGTTAAAGTAATTTTGAAAAACTAGTAAAAGATCCTTCAAACATGAAACCAAATCATATATATCTCATGAAGCATGCTAAAAACACAAGAGTTGATACTCGAAGTCTATAAAGCTCAAAAATTCTCATGAAAATAATGTCATGAGTAAACTAATGAAGTGTGAGTGCATAATAATCATGTAAATAGTATTTTCATGAAAATAATTAATAAGGCTCAAAATAAACATGAATTTCTTTTATCAAAAGCATAAAAATGTATTTTTCATTAAAATCAAACTTCAGGGTATATGTATGTTTTATCCAAAACTAAAAATATACATACATATCCTAAACACAAAAGAGTCTATAATACAATTTGCATGAAGGCAAGAGACTTAAGGGTATACATATATATTTATTAGTTTTAGACAAGAATAACATTTACATGAAGCAAAACATGCACAAAAATAGGGAAAATAAGTGTAAATGAAGGAATCATCAAAACTAAGTTATACATGTACATGTAATGAGTACAAAAGAGCAATGAGGTACAAACAAATAAAAATCAATTGTTGCTCACTCCTTGTACAAGTATATACACAAATAAATAAGTATTCACCACAAGAAGCACAAAACTAAAACATGCAAAAAAACATTTATATCAAAGCATGTAAACTAAATGGGAGTTTAGAGATAGTTACCAAACTATATGAACTATTCTCTAAGTCTCCAAACTATGATGGTCCTCCCACCAAACATCCTTAATAGTGATGCATCAATTGTAGTGTCCATCAAGCTCATGCATCTACCACCAAGGCACCAACCCTCTCACGTTATGTGAGAGCCCACATCTACATCAAATACAAGAGGTGGGTTGGTACCCATTTTCTTTTGGGTCCACGAGGGTTAGCATTATTCGGAACCAAACATTTTTATTAGCAAAATTTATAGAATTTACCTTATCATAACAAAACTTTGCTAAATGGCCTTTGCGACTTCAATGTGCACATTTGTACACTCTAGCATGCATATGAGAATGAGTGTGATCATGATGTGCAAATTGTGCATATGTATGCCGCGGGTGATGTTCATGAACATGTGGAGCTTGTTCTTTTGAAACAAGGTTTTCAATCTATTATGATTAAATGCACAATAGCTCAAGGTTGAGCTTAAATAATTTATTCTATTTTTCAAAAATTGATCTCATTTTTATCAATGGTAGCATGAAGAGCATGGCAAGTATTAGAATCAACAATCCTTTTCTTTTTAGAAATATTTTCTTTATCTTTTGAAACAAATTTTCTTTTCAAAGAGTTATTTTCTTCTAAAACAATTTCTTTTTCTTTTTCCGCCAAATTAATTTTATTTTCAAAGAATTATTTCCTTCAAAAATATCATTTAATTTAGAAAACAAAGAAATATTTTTCTGTTTCACAGATTCATTTTCTTTAGAAATGTTTTTCAATTTATTTTGAAAAGAATCTTTTTATTTTGAAATGGACTCATATTTATTTTTCAATCTTTTATGGTCCTTTTTAAGCAAATCATATTTTTCAAGAAGCTATTGACAAAATGAAGCAAGATCATCCTATGACATGTCAACATCCTCATCAAGCTCGGACTCAGAATTTACCTCATAAACCTTGGACCATATAGCATAAGTTGGAAGCATCACTTCCATCATCCGAGTCGCTCCCCGCATAATATTGCATTTGTTCGCCAAGGGAGACTATAGTGTCCATACTACAAAAGCCGAATTAAAATTAGCAACCTAGATAAATATCATTTAGGGTACTCTTTAAAGCAAGAAGGGCTTTTGCATTAGCCTCAAGATTTTTGTCATTTAAACAATATGAATTTTTAATAGTGGCAAAATAAATATGAATACTTAGGGCTTTGAGGTACATAGACATCTTAACTTTCCAAGTTTGAATGTTAAAAATATCAAATATGGGAGGTGACATAAAATTCATGCGTGTGTGTACAAATATTGTGATTAGCTAAAAATGAGGATCTTTAACTCTAGGTTGTTAGACCCAAATCAAGAGCACCAAGCTCTGATACCAATTGAAATCACCTAGAGGGGGGTGAATAGGTGACTAGCTAATAAAATGATGAATTAATGAGAAATTAAAAACTATTTAAGCAAACTGAAACTATTATGCTAAACACACAAGGTATAACACAAGAGTGTAGCCGAATTCCCGGTGAAGGGTTATGGACTATCTCTTCAAGATTCCTCTAGATAAAAGTTGAGGTGCCGCTATGGGTCTCTTGGTTGAATACAAGTACGAGCAAGCAATCCAAAGCATATAACAATTAAGCACAAGATATATCAAGCATATAAAGAGATAAGTAATGTTAGTATGCAAGATATAAGCACAAGTGAGAGATAGAGAGAGCAATCACAAACACGGGAGATTAATTTCGAGGTTCGAGCACCCTTACTCTACGTCCCCACCTTCAACACTATGAAGGATTTTCACTAAAAATGATCCCACCGGATCACTCGGTGCCACAACACCTACAACGAGTTCACACTAGAACTCCTGGACCCACTAGTTCATCTCTTATTCCCGCAAGAAAAACACACACAAGCACACTAGCTTACCAAGGCTGCACCTCTACACCGAGCTCCCACAAGAACTCGAAACAATACAAACTCGCAAGTTTGCCTGATCAAATACAAGATGAAATACTTTGGTGATCTCAACACTTGGAATACCTAAAACTCTCTTACAACAAAGATCCCTATAGGATTGATATAGTAATAGATAGCTTAAGTATGTGTGAGAAAACAAGATAGAATGGTGGAGGAAAAGCTCAAGAAATCTCTTTTTCAAAGCACTCTTGAAAACCTCTCCTTTTGATATGAAAGTATTTTCTCTAAAATAAGTAGAGATAAATACTTAGAAAGGTAGGAAAAACTAGCTTGAAAATCTGCTTAAAATCTTATTGAAAACTGAAAATCACCTAAAGGGGGGTGAATAGGTGATAATGCTAATCAATGCACAAATAAAAAATATGATGCAACAATCCCAAAACAAGACTAGAAGCCGGATTCCCCGTGAAGGGCTCTGAACTCCTTCCTCGTGATTCCTCTGGATATGAGTTGGAGGTGCACAATGCAATCTTATTGTATGGGACTATGATTGACAAGATGAATGAAAACAAGTGAATATTGCAATGAAAATAGAGAGCAAGTAATAAGAGCAATGAAAGTAAAGCAAGAAGCAAGAGCAAGTAAACCAAACGCAAACACCGAGAATTTTCCGAGGTTCGAGCACCCAGCTCTACGTCCCCGCCTTCCCCAGAAGGATTTCTAACAACTATAACTTCACAAAGATGTTACAAATACACCGGAGTACCCAACTCCACAATCTCAAGTACAAGTTCTCTCTTGGTGATCAAAAGACCACAAACTCTCTTTCGCAAAACTCTTTTCCCTTACAAAAATCCTTATAGAACAATGAGTAGGAATGAAGCTCTTGTGTGTAAGGAGAAAAGAAAAAGAAATCAGAGAGTTCTTGAAAATACTTCAGAAAATGAGAGAGAATTTTCAGCACAAAACCAAGAAACAAAGCTCTTTTGAATGCCTTAAACTTTTGAAACTTTTGTAAATTTTTCTTGTAATGAACCTCTCCCTAAACACCCCTATTTATAGTAGAGGGATAGGGTTTAAAGATAAAACTCACTTAAGGCCAATAAGAAAGTATTAGGATTAGTAAATATCATTTAAACTCCTTTAGAGAGAAAAGGACAAAAATTAAACAGCTCAGAAAACTAGCCGTTACTATTCAAACGGCTCTATCGGTCGACCGGTCGCTCGACCGAAGTACAAAAATAAGAGTCGTTGCCGGCTCTCGGTTGACCGCACGGTCGACCAAAAAATACAGAGAGTAAACGACTTACAGTCAGGCAGGTCTCGGTCGACCGCCCGGTCGACCGTGAAACGTGCACACGGATACGCACCTGCTGCCAGAACCTCGGTCGACTGGGACGGTCGACCGACTTGACCTGACACAGGGTCGGTCGGCCGGGCGGTCGACCGGCTCAGGTCAAAAGTCAAAACATAAATAGATTTTTGAGGGGAATTTAAAATAAAACATAGTAGTTTTGAATAGAGATTTATATAAAACATAAAAATGAGTTTGTAGGCATAAGATTGTATACAAAAATATTTTGTACATATTATAGGAAATATTTTTGGAAATAAGATGTGTGCAAAAACGTGTGTGATAGAGCTTCAAACCTATTCACTATTCTTTAAAAAAAAATAAAAATAGAAATAAATCTAATGAATTATCTTGAGCAATCTTGAAGTCTTGAGCCATGCAATGCCTTACTAGAGTCTTCTCTTCTATGTTCCTTTCTTGATGTGCAAAACGCCTTCTTTACTTCATGAACCTAGAAGTTCTTGCAATAGCCAAGCAATGGCCTCTAAAAATGGTACTAACCTGAAACTTATCTTAAATAAACTAATTAGTACCAGATAGCTCTTATTTCTTTTGTTATCATCAAAACTCTAAACAATTGGAGAGTGTAACCTTTTGGGCCAACAAAAACAACCTCAATTTATAGGGCTAAAAAATATAGCCATTGGGGGTCCAACTCAGCAGAAAAGTTTGCTGTCGATCGACCGCCCGGTCGACCACCAACGGTTTGATTTCCGACCGTGGGAAAAGCGGTCGACCGATCGGTCGACCGAAAACTGGGCTATGACTTAGCGGTCGACCGTCCGGTCGACCGGAGTCATTTACAGAGAGCAGAAGCTCTCTGGTGATCGACCGTGTGGTCGATCGGCCCTTGGCTGTGCACGTTTGTGCACATCGGTCGACCGTCCGGTCGACCAGCAGAAAGTCAGATCTAACATTTTTAGGGATAAAACTTGGTCTTTTTACCTTTAATAAAATCCCATAAAATCTCATAAATTCTACAAAAATAAGTTTATTATTATACTTTGATATACAAACATGTTTGAGTAAAAATCAAAACATGTTACAAATATTTTGAACTACTTTTGTGATATAGAAATTTTGGTTTTAAACAAAACCAGTATTTTTCAAAATCAATTTTTTCAAAACTTCTCTAAATAGAAAAACAAGATATTTTAAACACTTTTGAAGCTTAGTGTGTGTGGATATGATCCATTACACATATGAGATGAAATATCTATGTTTTTGATAATAAGCTCTAAAATAGTTTTGATAAAACACATGTATTTTGAAGCTTAAAGAACAAAACGGTATTTTCTAAAACAAAAACTCTCTTATGAATATACATATAAATTTTTTGTGTGTGTGTATATGAACTTGAGCAATCCCCCAACTAATCTATCCTTTATATTTTATCTAAAAACAAAATCTTGACACTTACAAACATGACACAAGTCTTCTTGAAAATATTCTCTTGAAAATCTTCTTCTCCTTCTTGACTTGGTACAAACCTTGATCCAATGAGCTAGACTCATCTTGAGTACTTGATATGATCTTGATGTGCGAGCTCTTAAATCAACACCTGCTAGCTCCAAAAATTGACTTTGAATCCTTTGTTGAAGCTAAACACCTACTAAGATCTTGATAAAAATATCTGAGACTAAATAAACACAAGATCATTAGTACTATAACTACATGAGTTAATCATCATAAAAAATAGAGTGATGGGCCTCTGGGCAAATAGGGCTCTGAACTATCTCCTCTAGATTCCTCTAGATTAAGAGTTAAGGTGCTATATGAAGCTCTCTTGGTTCAACACAAGTGTGGACACACACAACTATATCTAACATATGAATATGTGCGATATAAATCAATGCAAAATATAAGAGAGATAGAGTTTAGAGATAGTGGATCAAACACAAACAATAAGATATATTCTGAGGTTCGAGCTACTACTCTACGTCCTCCCCTTCAAACAAAAGGATTTCCACTATGTCCACACAGAACCTTCCACAAAGGGACCTCTGCTGAGCAAATGCAACTCTACACTTGGAGTACACTACTCCTCTCTAAACGCAATCACCTCTACACAAGAGGGATAGGCACAAAGCCAAACCACAATCACCTCTACATAAAAGGGATAAGGCACAAAGCCAAAACTTAAATACAATCACCCTACACAAGAGGGATAGGCACAAAGCTAAAGTAAATAAAAGATTACAATCTTAGTGATCTAATGATCACAAACACCACTTGGTGATCACAATAGACCACAAACAATTTTTCTCATAAAAACAATATCCTATAGATAGGATTAGAGATAATAGCTCAAGTGTGAGAAAATAAAGTGTTTGGAAAAGAGAATACAAAGAAAACATTTGGGAAAAATACTAAATAGATATGAAAAATAAAGATCAAAACCAATTTCCCAAAGACTCCTTTTTCTTTAATTTTTCAAACACTTTAAAAACAAATAAAAGATAAAACTTTTGACTCAAAAAGTTCTTTTAAAACTTGCCACTAAACACTCAAAAAGATAGGAGAATAGCTCTTGAGAAATCTTGTAGAAAACAGCCCAAGAGAACCCCTTTATATAGGCTCTCATGAATACAGCCGTTGGCAGCCAGAAAAGGTCAGTTTTTACCTTTGAGCCTAAAGGCACTTAGCCTGTCGGTCGACCGCCCGGCGACGGCGCAACCCGAGAGTTAGGTAGTTACATTCGGTCGACCGGCCTTATAGGCGGGCCTTGTGCACATTCTTGTGCACATCAGTCAACAACTGGTCGATCAAGCTCTGAGTCGGTCGACCGCCAGCAAGCTCAGGCAGTGATATAGGTTATGAAATTTGGTCTTTTAACTTCTATAAAATCCCATAAAATCTCATAAATTTCACAAAAATCAGTTCGTATAAATATTTGAAGAACACATATGTGTGACCAAAAATCAACACATAGTACAAACTATTTGAACTATTTTTGTGATATAAAATTAAACTTAAACACAAAATCGGTATTTTCTGAAAATCAAATTTTGAAATGGAAATATGATTTTCTCCAAACTTATATAAATACAAAAACAAGATATTTAAACTCTTTTGAGGCATGTTGTGTATGGATAGAATCCAATACATATGTAAATGATATATCTATGTTTTAGACATAAAATCCAAAATAAATTTTGTTAATTACAAAACTATAGACACATGAAATAGAATCATCAAAATATATTTTTCTAAATATATGAAGTATAGATGTATATAGATGAAATCTAATATACATTAAACTATGTAAACTTGTTTTGATTCTAGCTATTCATGAAAACCATATATATGTATATTTTGTTGGCCCAAAGGCCTTTCACTCTAGTTTTGATGATGATTAACTCATGTAGTTATGTGTACTAATTATCTTGTGATTTTAGTTTCAGTTTATTAATCAAGATATTAGTTGGTGTTTAGCTTCAACAAGATGAATTGGAAGCTTGCACATGTTGATTCAAGAGCCCGCGCATCAAAGATCATACATTGCACTTGCTCGGTGAATCAAGAGTTTTTGGATCGAGCCTACTTGGAGATTGCGCTCTAGCTTGGAGATTGCGCTCTACAAGAAGACTTAGGTATCCATAGTTTTAGTTTGGGTTTAGATCCTAATTGTAAAGATTAGAATAGTATGATAAGCTCAAGTTCACAACACACACCTTTCATGTTTTGATTTTCGGTTTTAGGTTTAACGATCTTGGTTTTCATGAATAGATTTTTTATCAAAACAAGTTTACATGGTTTATGTATATTAGATTTGTTCTATATACATGCATGCTTCAATTGTTTAGACAAACTTTGTTTGATAATCTATTCCATGTGTTTTATGTTTTGGTATTTACAACAAAACATATTTTTGGACTTAATGACAAAAATCATGATATATATATGTTTCTTGTATATTGAATTTCTATTCATATACAATATGCTTCAAAGTGTTTAAATATCATATTTTTGTATCATGGATGAGTTTTAGACAATGTGTATTTTCTATTCAAAATACAAGGTTTTAGAAAATACGGTTTTTGGTTTTTGGCAAAATTTCTATGACACAAAAATAGTCAAATATGTTTGAAATTTGTGTTAGGATTTTTAACACAAGTTTGTATTTCAATATAAAATGATAAAACTATTTTTGTGGAATTTTAGAGATTTTGTGAGATTTATTATAATATTTTTTCCCCAGATTTCAGACCTGATTTTTGTCTGCCAGGCTTGGCCGGTCGACTGGTACGGTCGACCGCACCAAAGAAGCCAGTCGACCGTTCCGGTCGACCGACGTGCACGGATACGTGCACGCTGGCTGACTCTGTATCCGGTCGACCGAAGCGGTCGACCGACGGAGAGCTGTTGGCTCTCAGGAATTCTCGGTCGACCGAGGCGGTCGACCGGTAGCCACAACGGTTCAGAATTTGACCGTTGGGCGGTCGACCGAGCCGGTCGACCGGCAGGGTAAATCTGGCAAATATTCTATAAACGGCTAGTTTTCTAAATTGCCTATAAATACCCCATTTGAGAGAGTTTTTCTCTAAGAATTTTTGGGCTAAAATTTCTATCTCTCTGTGTTTTTTTGCTGCAAGAAAAAAATAGGTTTTTGGATTCAAAGTGAACAATCTTTTGTGTTTTTGATTAGGGTTTGAAAAACAAAGAAAAGGGATTTTGGGAAAAGCTTTTGTTTGAACTTCTATATCTTGATTTCATTTGTTTCCCAAAGGTTTTTCTTTGAGTTGCTGGTTTCATATCCCTTGGTTTTCTCCACACTTGAGCTAAAAATCTACTATCTATATCTATAGGTTATTAGTGTGGAAGAAGAAGTTGTTTGTGGTTGTTGTTGTGACCACCAAGTTGTAACCCAATCTTTTCTTAGCTTTGTGCTTTGGGTTGTATCCCTCTATTTGAGAGGTGATCCTTGTATTGGTTGGTGATTGGGAGTTTGTTGTATTGGTTTGGAATTTGCCTCAAGGAGGAGGTTGTGATTGTTGGAGTTTGCCTCAAGGAGGAGGTTGTGTTGGTTGGCTTGGATTTGTGCCTCAGGGAGGAGGTTGTAAAGAGAGGAGTTGGGTACTCCTTGTAAAGGGTCCTAAGTGGACGAGCTAGTGGAAATCCTTCGTGTGTCGAAGGCGGGGATGTAGAGCTGGGTGCTCGAACCTCGATAACATATCTTTGTGTTTGCGCTTGATCCATTGGCTCTCTCTCTACTCTCTCTTTACTTTGTGCCTTGCATTTATTTACATTGCTCATTCATATTTGCTTGGCTTGGTTGTGTGCATCACTTGTTGATAGCACTTGAGTGTAATTTGCATTAAGTTTTTAAATTCCGCATTTAGTTCATAGATTAGCATTGTCACCTATTCACCCCCCCCTCTAGGTGACTTTTCAATTGGTATCAGAGCTAGTGCTCCTGATATTTAGGTTTAACCACCTAGGAGTGATCTTGGTTTGCTAATCTTCATTTGCATTTTCATTTGCACTCATACTAGTTTGCACTCATGGCTAGCCCTCCTATGTTTGACCATTTTAGATTTGACTCTTGGAAGGTTGACATGATTAGACATCTAAAAGGACTAGGACATTTAGTTTATTAAGCCATCACTATAGAATCCCTCCCTAATAGTAGCAAGCATAAGAAGGCCAATGCATTAGCCCTTAGGACACTTCTAGCATCTCTAAATGAACATCTTTTACCTATTTTTGATCGCTATGATTCGGCTTTTGCAGTTTGGAGCATCTTAACGTCTCCCGAGCTTCCAAGGATCATCAACAATTTGAGGAGATCCAAGAGAGACATGTCCAAAGATAAATGCTTCATGGTCCAAGGGAAAGACTCCCTTGAGGTACACTCGGATTCCCCTCTTGATGATAGCTCTAATTCTTATTGCCATGGTTGTTTTGAGGTTCAAACTTTAAATATGGAACTTACTCAAAAGCTTGAAAAATTCTTAGAAAAACACAAACTTTTGAAAGAGAATAATCTTGTTTGAAAAATGAATTAAAGGATTTATGTTCTAATTTTGAAGTGATTTTGCAAGAAAAAGAAGAGATCACTAGTGAACGTGACTCACTACAATCTCAACTTGAACTTGCACTTAAAGAGTTTGAAGATTTGAAAAACAAAAATAGTTTTGATGATGTTGTAGAACACAATGTGGTTTTGTCTTCTAGATTGGATCTTGTTTTCAAAGAAAATCTTACTTTGAAAAATAAAATTGATTCAATTACAAAAGAATTGGATTTGGTTTTGATTAAAAATAAATCTTTACAAAATGATATTGATATTCATGTTTGTCATGCTAGTGTAGCTTCTACTTCTTGCACTCCTATAGCATGTTCCACTTTGTCTTCTAGCATAGAAAATGATATAAACAATTTGAAGAAAAGTGTTGATTGTTTGGGCTCCACTTTGAGCCATTGTGCCATGAATCACTCTCGTTTGGAATCCTTGGTTCGCAAGAAACAAGTTCCAACCTTGCATGCACACCCATCTATGCATACACATGCTTCTCATGATCACCATCATCATATGTATGCTCACGTGTACACATGTACACATTGTGGTCGAAAAGGCCATCTTGCTAGATTTTGTTATGATCTTTTACATGTTAAAAATTTAGCAACTAATTTTGTTTGGGTTAGAAAAGATGTTAACCCCCGTGGACCCACAAGAAAATGGGTACCAAGATCCACCTCTTTGATGTTTGATGTAGGTGGAGGCTCTCGCACCACGTGAGAGATTTGGTGCCTTGATGTGGATGCATTCTAAGCTTAAAAGAGAATTATTTGGATGCTTCACACTCAAGGAAATTTGGTGGGAGGACCACCGTGTTTTGGAAAACTAGAGGTGCAACTTCATTGGTTTTGGTATCATCTCTAACTCCTAATTTTTTATTTGCATACCTTCCATGTTCATCTTTTATAGCATGTCATGTTTTGTTGTTCATTATGCTTGTGCCTTGTTCATTAGATTAATGTTATACATGTTTAGTTCCTTGAGCACCCATGTTTCATATGGATCTATATTTAGTGTTCTCACTTTGTTTATACTAACATGTATGCCTTAGATCTATTGCACATGCATATGCATAATGATCATTTGGATGTTTACGATTCTATGATTTTTGTTTTAATAATTCATGTGTTGTTTAGTATGTTTATTGCCATGATTAGTAGAACATGTGGATTTGAATTATGATCAATTTTTGTCTATCATGACATTATTATGACTTGTTTTATGATTCGTGATTTGAATATATGTTTAGAAGTTAGTTTTCATTAAAACTAGGATTCATACTTGTACATAGAATGGGCTACAAGTAAACCTTTGTAATATTTGTGCTTGAATGCCTATTTGTATCCATTAGATGTGCTAGTATAGTCTAGTTTTGATGATTCGTACATTCTAACTTGTATTCCTCATTTTGGAAATATTTTATGATATTGAGTTTTAACTTCATGTATATGTCTATCTTGTCTTAACTATTGATTATACATATACATCCTTGAGCCACGTGCCTTCATGCATATACCTTTGTGGACTCCTTTTGTTTGGGATATGTATGTATACTTTAATTTGTACATGACATACATATGCCTTGAAGGTTAAATCGTTTTGATGGGTTTCATGTTTTTGGAAATTTCTTTTGGTAAAAGTAATTTAATTTATCATGTGTAAATGTTTTAAAGGAATTTCAATATTGAGCTTGATTGTCCATTTTCATGATAAGTGTGTTTCACATATATCCTATACACTCACCTTATTAGTTTTCTCATGACCTTGTTTTCATGAGTATTAGATGGGCTTTATGGATTTTGAGTGTTGATGATCATGTGATTTTCATGTCCTTCATGAAATATATTTTGATTTATTGAAGAATTTCGTATTAGTTGATTCATATAACTAATTGTGATATTCTTCATGAGGTAGAGATTTTCAACAAACTATATTTTCAAATCTATTTTTGAAAACTCCTACCATCAAAGGGTGGTTGGATGGGAGATCATGTTCATGTATGCTTTATAATGAAAATCATTTTAAACTTGCACATGATTGGGTGGTAGTTGATATGAGATATACACTTGATCTTATTATTGTTTCAATTGGTATCATTGAATTCTTTCAATTGGTATCAATCTTGACATCCTTTTGTATACTCATATATGTTTTGTTTATATATATGTATGCATACACTTCATATAGTATCAATTTACAATTGGTATCTCTGTATCAAATTTTAAATTGGTATCTATTCTTACATACATATATAGATGATTTATTTGTGCTTCAAGATATATGCACAAATTTTGCTTATGATAAGCTTGATTTTTTTTTAATGACCATCATTTTCAATTGATTTAATTTTCAATGGTATCTTTATACAAGCATTATCATTATCTTGCTTATGCTAAGCTTGAGCTTTAACATTATTTCAATTGACTTAGTTTTCAACTGGTATCTTATTTCTAGCTTAAGCATATGTTTAGTTGGTATTTCATAAAGGGAGAGAAAACTCACATTTCAATTTTTCAATTGGTATTTAGTTTACCATTGGTTTTGTTTCCCACTCCCTAACTTTATGAAAAAAAAAAAATGATTTAAGAATGATTATTGATTTTTAATTGGTATCATATGCTTATAAAGATATATATCTTCAATTGGTATCAAGATGCATTTGTTCACTCAAATTGGTATCAATGTGTTTTTCAATTGGTATCATGTGTTTTATTTTCAATATGTTTTAATTTCAATTGGGATCATATTTGTTTTCAATGCCCCTCTTACTTTCAATTGGTAATTGGTAGGCATTTCTTAAATGTTTTTATGATCACTTTCTATTGATATCATAATGCACTTCTTTGACATTTTTTTAATTGGTATCATTTTTGGTTTCACCCCTTGAAGTAGTTTGTTTATTTTTTGTTTATATATTTAGGGGGAGAAGAATTCATATCTTTTTGTTTTTACCCCTTTGTTGATGATTGACAAAAAGGGGGAGAAGATTTAATGGAGTTGATATGCATGAGTTTTCAGTTTCATGTTCATTTCATCTCCATTGGTATTGGTATCAAGAGCATTATGAGTTTTGTTTTTATTAGTATCCATTGGTATCAAGAGCATGTTTTGGTAATTTAGTTGTTTTGTTTTAATTGGAATCAATAGCATGTTTCATATGCATATTCATTTTATGTCAAAAACCTTGTTTATATGCATCTTATTGTTTGTTTATTCCTATGCATGAGTTAAGGGGGAGCTTCTTTGAAGCTTTACTTTAATCCATGCATATATAACTCCATGAGTTTTGTCATCATCAAAAAGGGGAGATTGTTGGCCCAAAGGCCTTTCACTCTAGTTTTGATGATGATTAACTCATGTAGTTATGTGTACTAATTATCTTGTGATTTTAGTTTCAGTTTATTAATCAAGATATTAGTTGGTGTTTAGCTTCAACAAGATGAATTGGAAGCTTGCACATGTTGATTCAAGAGCCCGCGCATCAAAGATCATACATTGCACTTGCTCGGTGAATCAAGAGTTTTTGGATCGAGCCTACTTGGAGATTGCGCTCTAGCTTGGAGATTGCGCTCTACAAGAAGACTTAGGTATCCATAGTTTTAGTTTGGGTTTAGATCCTAATTGTAAAGATTAGAATAGTATGATAAGCTCAAGTTCACAACACACACCTTTCATGTTTTGATTTTCGGTTTTAGGTTTAACCGATCTTGGTTTTCATGAATAGATTTTTTATCAAAACAAGTTTACATGGTTTATGTATATTAGATTTGTTCTATATACATGCATGCTTCAATTGTTTAGACAAACTTTGTTTGATAATCTATTCCATGTGTTTTATGTTTTGGTATTTACAACAAAACATATTTTTGGACTTAATGACAAAAATCATGATATATATATGTTTCTTGTATATTGAATTTCTATTCATATACAATATGCTTCAAAGTGTTTAAATATCATATTTTTGTATCATGGATGAGTTTTAGACAATGTGTATTTTCTATTCAAAATACAAGGTTTTAGAAAATACGGTTTTTGGTTTTTGGCAAAATTTCTATGACACAAAAATAGTCAAATATGTTTGAAATTTGTGTTAGGATTTTTAACACAAGTTTGTATTTCAATATAAAATGATAAAACTATTTTTGTGAAATTTTAGAGATTTTGTGAGATTTATTATAATATTTTTTTCCCAGATTTCAGACCTGATTTTTGTCTGCCAGGCTTGGCCGGTCGACTGGTACGGTCGACCGCACCAAAGAAGCCAGTCGACCGTTCCGGTCGACCGACGTGCACGGATACGTGCACGCTGGCTGACTCTGTATCCGGTCGACCGAAGCGGTCGACCGACGGAGAGCTGTTGGCTCTCAGGAATTCTCGGTCGACCGAGGCGGTCGACCGGTAGCCACAACGGTTCAGAATTTGACCGTTGGGCGGTCGACCGGGCCGGTCGACCGGCAGGGTAAATCTGGCAAATATTCTGTAAACGGCTAGTTTTCTAAATTGCCTATAAATACCCCATTTGAGAGAGTTTTTCTCTAAGAATTTTTGGGCTAAATTTTCTATCTCTCTGGTGTTTTTGCTGCAAGAAAAAAATAGGTTTTTGGATTCAAAGTGAACAATCTTTTGTGTTTTTGATTAGGGTTTGAAAAATCAAAGAAAAGGGATTTTGGGAAAAGCTTTTGTTTGAACTTCTATATCTTGATTTCATTTGTTTCCCAAAGGTTTTTCTTTGAGTTGCTGGTTTCATATCCCTTGGTTTTCTCCACACTTGAGCTAAAAATCTACTATCTATATCTATAGGTTATTAGTGTGGAAGAAGAAGTTGTTTGTGGTTGTTGTTGTGACCACCAAGTTGTAACCCAATCTTTTCTTAGCTTTGTGCTTTGGGTTGTATCCCTCTATTTGAGAGGTGATCCTTGTATTGGTTGGTGATTGGGAGTTTGTTGTATTGGTTTGGAATTTGCCTCAAGGAGGAGGTTGTGATTGTTGGAGTTTGCCTCAAGGAGGAGGTTGTGTTGGTTGGCTTGGATTTGTGCCTCAGGGAGGAGGTTGTAAAGAGAGGAGTTGGGTACTCCTTGTAAAGGGTCCTAAGTGGACGAGCTAGTGGAAATCCTTCGTGTGTCGAAGGCGGGGATGTAGAGCTGGGTGCTCGAACCTCGATAACATATCTTTGTGTTTGCGCTTGATCCATTGGCTCTCTCTCTCTACTCTCTCTTTACTTTGTGCCTTGCATTTATTTACATTGCTCATTCATATTTGCTTGGCTTGGTTGTGTGCATCACTTGTTGATAGCACTTGAGTGTAATTTGCATTAAGTTTTTAAATTCCGCATTTAGTTCATAGATTAGCATTGTCACCTATTCACCCCCCCTCTAGGTGACTTTCATATTTAAAATCTAAAACTGGTTAAATCAAAAATCAAATGTATTGAACTTGTGTATGTGTGTGTGAACTTGAGCATATCAACACTAATACAAACTTAAATTAGAGTAACCAAAGTCTTTTTGTAGAACTCTTTCTCCAAGCTGACTCGATCCAAACACAATTCAAAGAGCTTGACTCCATCCGAGTGCTAGATGCGATCTTGACACGCGAGCTCTTGAATCTATGTGTCAGCTCCAAAACTTCTTTGTTGAAGCTAAGCACCTACTAAGATTTTGATAAAAAATCTAAAATTATATAAATACAAGATCATTAGTACTATAACTACATGAGTTAATCATCATCAAAACTAAAGTGATGGGCCTTTGGGCCAACAAACATTGGATGCATCGCTATCAAAGAGTTTTGGTGGGAGGAACACCATGTTTGGAGAAGTGGAGATTAGTTCAATTGATTTTGATAACTATCTCTAACTTCTATTTTATGTTTTTAGCATATCATGTTTAGGTTTACATGCTTTCATATTGGATGATTTTAGCATGTCATAGTTTTAATGCTCATTATGGTTAAATAAAATATTTTTTCACTTGTGATATACATATGTAGTTTTTGAGATACACATATGATTATATTGACTCATATCCTTTGTATTTTCACTATAATTTAGCTATGTATACATATTCTTGCTGTAATGGCACTTGCATATACACTAATAATCATATTGTTTCATCTTTCATATTTGGTTGTTTTTTACATATCATGTTTGGATAACATATTTAGATGTAATTTTCACTAAAGCTTGTGTTTATACTTATACAATTAGTGAGTTATACTCGATTCTTATGTTTGCGTGGTATATTGCTTATGTGTACTCTTTACATATATTTGTATAACCTAATTTTGATGATTTTTACATTTATACTTGTACTCCTATACTTGTTTTATAACACTCTTGACATATTTTGTTTTTAAATGAAAATATGCTTAGCTTCATGTATATATAACTTTTGCCAAAGCTATTAGATATACATGTCTATCCTTGAGTCACTTATATTAGATGTCATATACTCTAATGTGGACACTTTTTATGTTTGGATAAATATGTATGTTTTAGTTTTGACAAAATATACATATGCCTTGAAGTTTATTTTTACATTCTAAATGCGCTTCTTGAATAGTTTTTTATGATAATAAAATTTCTCATGTTTTGTGATTTCATATTTATGAAAAAAATTTCATATAGTTATTGAGCTTCGTTGTCTTATCTCCATGAATATGTTTATTACATGATTTTTGAGCACTTTATATCTTTTATTTACTCATGATTTTGAGTTTATGAGCCTATAAGTGCTTTACAGATTTTTGAGTATTAATTCTTATGCAATTATCATGTTTTCATGGGATATATGTGTGTGTGCGCGCGCGCGCGCATGTTTTGTTCCGTACTTGAAGGATTTCATACTAGTTTTCAAAATTACTTTAAACTAGTTCTTTAACCTTCAATTGGTAGAGTTTTCAACCGATACTATATTATTTTTTAAAGATATTTTTAAAAACTTCTACCCTTTTAGGGCGGTTGGTTGGGCGACCATGTCTTGTATACTCACATTGTATATCTTTTTAAACATGTGCATGATAGGGTGGATGTTATAAGTTATATATGATTCTCATAATATTTTATTTTTGTATACTCATATTTTCTTATATATGTAAGTATCATATTTCAATTGGTATTTAAATTGATTATACGTACACATATATATATGTAATTTCTTGTGCTAGATTATCAATGTTAATACATATATATTTTATAGCACAAATTATTTTATGCTAAACTTGATTTAGTTTTAAATATTAATTGGTATCTTTTACATGCTTATGTATTGGTTTTATTGGTATTTTAATAAGGGAGAGAAAATTCTTGATTTTATTTTCAATCAGTATCTTACTCCCGCTCTTTTTGAGAAAAATATTATAGAAAATGCTCATATTTTTCATACTCGTATCAATTGTTTACAATTGGTATATATATTGCAAAATGATTTAGAATTTAAAAAAATTGATATCATGGATTATTTACCTTCAATTGGTTTTTTATCCATGTTTTTCAATTGGTATGTTTTTTATATGATATCCATATTGTTTTTTAAATTGGTATATATTTTTTGTATCAAAATGTTATTCTATTTTCACTTTCAATTGGTATTTTCAATTGAGACATTGGTTTTTAAAATTGGTATTTTGTTTCAATTAATAGTTTTACTTTCAACTTGTTGTTTGCCCCTTTGTTGATGATTGACAAAAAGAGGGAGAATGATTTGAGAGTTTATATATGCATGTTTTAGTTTTATGCATATATTTTATTTTTAGTTTTATGCATATATTTTATTTTGATATCTAGTGTAATATCCCTAATCTAAAATACTGTATTTTTATTTTTCCTAAAGTATTTATTTTATTTTACTGGTGATATTATTATTATTTATTAACTTGAGTTACAGTACAAATTATTTTAAAATAGTAAATGGTATTTTGGCCTTATAATTATATTTAAAATTATTAAGTATTATCATTTTAATTATTAACTAGTAGTTTTTCCATTACTATGTTACTAGTATTATTATCATAATTATATTATGATACTGTTAATAACTATTAGTAGTATTATTATTTATATCCAAGCCCAATAAGCTCAAGCCCATTCTTCTTTTCATTTCATTTTATTTTCTTTTTTATATTAAGCCCACATGAGCCAAGCCCACTTCTTATTTTCATTCATTTTCTTCTCCTTTTCCTATTTTTCTTTAAGCCAAAAAAACTAAGCCCACAAGCCCACCCTCTATTTTCTTAATATTACTTATTTCTTTTAACTAAAGCTCAAATATAACCCAATAACCCTTAAACCATTACCATTAAGATTCTTATCCATTAACCCAAAACCCAATTCTAATCCCAGTCTTAATCCGAATCTTATTTTCAAAATTATGATCTTAAAAAAAAATCTAATCCTGATCCTAATTTAAATCTAAATATAAATCATATGTAAATCAAATCTCTTTGAGATCTTTTAGCAACCTTCCATTCTTATTTAAATTGCTAAATTAAGTAATCTAACCTAATTGGAATTCAGGTTCCAAAAATCTCTTATAACCTATATAAATACATAACCCCTTTCTTTCTCTTCTACTCAAGAGAAAACCCTAATCCCAACTCTCCCCACTTTCTTTTTTACCTCAAGCATGAACAAAAAGGGTTGCATGCTTGGAGATCAAACTCAAGTAAGTAAATCTAGATCGTGAATTTAACTTCAGTTTCTTTTAAAAAAATATATATATATTATTTGTTCATAAAAAAAAATTTATCTAATATCATTTTGTATAATCATTATTTTAATACCCCACAAAACCTTAATTTGAGCAAATCAAAATCTAAGGAAGTAAAACTGTTTTCCAAAATTAATATGATATAAATTGTTTATTAATAATCATGTCTATACCATGATCTCCATTAATATTTTTTTATACATCAAAATCCAATCTAAAATCCAACTAAAATGTACATGAGAATATACTAACCCATATTTTAAATTATATATATTTTTCGAATTCTTAACAAAAGATTTAAAAAAAAAAATCTACACCTGGGCCTGAGACTGGCCGGGCCTGTCTTAGCCCGGGCCTGCCAGGCCCGGGCTGGGTTGGGCTGCAGGGGGCAGGCCCCCGCACTGTATAAAAAAAGAAGGAAAGAAAAAAAGTGAAAAAGGAAATTCTGGACCAGGCCTGGGCCTGGCCTGGCCCAGCCTGAGCCTGGGCCTGGCTTTGGCTATTAGAGTTATAATAAAAAAAAAAAGAGAAGAAAAGAAAAGAAAGAAAGAAAGAGGTAAAGAGAAAGGTAAATTTACATATCAAAATAATTTATTAAAAATATCATAAAAATAGAGAAAAATATAAATAATATTCTGCAACACTTTTACATTCTAAGATAAAATTTTTAGATAAATACCAACATTAAATTAACCAAACCACCCACTTTAAAATCATATTTCCTTAATGGAAAATTCACCGTTAATTATTTTTCTGGTTTAAAGCCTATTAAAAACCCAACAAAAGAAAACTTAAAATTTGTCAAATTAAACCTATTAATTTCATGTAATCCAGAGGATCATACTTCCCAACCTTAAGTTAATTAATCAAGATTAAATAAATAAAAGAATCTAACAATTCCTATTGAATAATTCATGTAGATTTATCAAGGCCTTATAATTTCAGTGCTCTGGACTTGGGATGGATCTCAGGTGAGTGTCTTACTTCTTTGATTAAATTTTATTTGATCATGTTGTGAGTGTTTTACTTATTTGTTTTGTAAGTGTTTCTCTTCTTTGTTTTGTGAGTGTTTGTTCTTATGTCATTTTCTTATTTACCGTTGTTATTGGATATTGGTGTTTTTATTCGTGCTATTTCATGTGACCTTATTATTATATTTTACCAGTTTGACTTGGGTATCACTTCATGAGACATCCATGATTGTCCACCTTATTTATGTAGTTGATATTAGCTTGTATTAGCGTCATTTCATGTGTTGGTAGATGACCGTTATTAGCTTAGACCTAGTATTGATATACCGTAGACCTGACTTGATCTTATAATTGACCTGATGGTGATAAATCTTAGAATATAAGTATATTGATTTTGAGGCTGATTAATTGATGATTGAGGACTAGAAATTCATATTTTATGCGGGATATTTATCGGACAAACTGTTGGTGACTATTCCGATTAGAACTCTTTTGGATATTGAGGATGTGTTAGACATAATGTTGCTTTATTGATAGACTATTTTACCGATGCATGGATATATGTGAATCTGATACCCTTCACACTAGTATATACGATGAGACTGACTTCTGGACTGTTAGGAGTTATAATCTTTTGGATTATCGCATTGGTGAGTTTGACTGATATAGTGATGACTTTATCGATGTTGACCACTAGATGTAGAGGTGATCTAGATTCCATGTTGATCGAGGATGTACACTTTTAATTATGATCTTGATTAATTTGGATATCGATGATTGATTAAATAGGAGTTCTTATTTAAGAGATGAGATCTTGGACTTGTCAAATAGACTCAATTAGCTTGGAGTTGACTTGGGGGTTGAGAAATAGATGTTGATTGGGTTGACCTGACCATGTGAATTTTAGAGAGATATATATACTTGATATGTTATTTGATTTTGAGATCCTGTGATTGACCTTGATAGAGTGAGAGTGTGTGATGATCTTGATTATGGTTGGATAAGTTTAATTTGATCTCGAGGATATATATTACTTCATGATTGGTTCTTGACTATTTCAGTTATGGAGATAGAGTTATTATGAATGATTTCATTGATACCGGTGACTATATTATATATTCAGAGTTTTATGACTGCTATTGATCGATCAGATTTATTGATGAGTTAGAGGATGGATACATCGATGACTTTGAGGATATGAGTTGATTATATACATTGCCCGGATTATTCTATTCATGATAGTAGATCATTACTCATCCTGAATATCGTGATTTACATAAGGAACTTGATTGTTTATACATGATATCTACCTGATATTATTGTCCATGTTACTTAATTGTTGGGAAAATATTGTTACACGGTAACAACACCTTCATGTTATACTACACCTTCATGTTATACTTGTTACATATTCCTGTTATACCGGTATCCTGTTCATTGATATTATATATTCCTGTTATACCGGTATCCTGATTACATGTTGATATTGTTACCGTGACTACCACCGAGTTATCCCAGTGATTTAAGTAACATGCACATTAAATAATCTTAATAAACTAATAACATGACATTAAACAACTTACACTGGGATTGGGAAGATTGATGGAGGAGACAGCGTTTGTATTTTGGGTGGACCTAGGATTTAGGTTGCGCAACCGAAAGAGGGTTCCACTGCAGGGTTCCCGTGAGGTAACTGGCACCCCGTCCTGTTCCTGTTATACATGTTATACATGTACATGTTCCTGTTATACATGTTTCTGACTACCTTGAGGTAGGTCCTGGTTTAGCGCCAGGAGTCTGGGCCGTGGTCCCGGGTATGCACGGGACCCACCTAAAAACGGACAATGTCTCCAACCGATCAGTTTCAATAACTTAGGACTCTGATTGACATGTGTAATAGGCATAGTATGGGATGCGTCTATTACATGTGTCAATTGGTGTTCGCTAACATAATTAATAATAATAAACTGTTAATGTATTGTGACTAACCGTGATCACCCGACTGTGTATGTGTGTGTATATATATATATATATATATAAATATATATATATATATATATATATATATATATATATATATATATATATATATATATATATATATATAAACTATGATAGATATAGGATTGTACACCAGACTAGTAACCTATGCTTGGTTACACCTTCAGATATCAGTTGCTTGTTTACAGTTGTGATAGTTGACTTTTATCTATTCATGTTGTTATGCAGTTATCCTTTAGTTATCTGTTTATCATGTTATTTAGTTATCTTCTGTCTATAGTTTATCTGGTTATTATTCTGTGCACATTGTTTATATGCACGAGCTCTCCCCTTTACACACACACTCACCAGGTCGCTTTCTGACGACCTTGGATTTGCACGTCCAGATATTGGAGGCTTTGTTTCTATTGTGCAGGTGTTTGAGGAGACGGTACGCTTCGCGAAGAGCTGGAGTTTCTCCCTATTCGATTCCGGTATTCTTATCTTTCTTGTCTTCATATTATTTCCTGATTCTCGTTATATCAGATTCATTTGTTATTCCAGTTCTTTATTCATATGATATCATGCGTGGAAGCTTATATGTATTATTGTAGTGGTCATTGACTCATTATAGTATAAATTTATAGCTTGTTTCGGGTTACTTAAGGCTTAGCGTATATACGTGAGGTATTTTCTTTGCGTATATGCGTCGCCGACTCGTGTCGCGTCTCCACTCTAACGTATTTTGGGAAGCGGGGCGTGACATCTAATTTTTGATATTATGTTTTAGTATATTGGTATCTAGCTAGCGATTGTATTGATATACTTTTTATTTGGTATCTAGCTAGCAATTACAGTGAACATATATTCATTATCATTGGACATCTAGAGCTTAAATTGCATAATTCATTTGGTATAAAGAGTCTGCCATGAATATATATATTTTGTATACATTTTGTATCTAGTACTAACTGTATATCTATATGATTGCTATGATTGGTATCATGCGCTTACTGTAGGTTATCCAAAAATCACCAAGGAGAATTCATCTGACGCGAACCTCAATTCTATGCGAAGGTCGCGCTTTAAACTAAAAAGCTGACTTCGTGTCCAGAGAAGAATGAAGACTTCAGATGTAGGCCTGAGTAAGTCCGTATTCGATACGAGTCCGAGGTAACTCTGCGTCCCGACCAACGTGAGTCTTAGTAACTCCACATTCCATGTCAAGTGCGAGTCTGAGCAACTTGACGTTCACTTCAGATGCGGGTCTTAGAAACCCTGCTTCTCACTTAAGGCGCGAGTCTGAGCAACTTGGTGCTCCACTTCAGACGTGGGTCTGAGAAACCCCACGTCTCGCTTTAAGCATGAGTCTGAGTAACTTGGCGCTTTACTTCAGACGCGGGTCTAAGAAATCCTGAATCTCACTTCAAACGCGAGTCCGAGCAACTCCGCGTTTTGAGATGCCCGAAATAAGCAACGCGAGGTCCGCGTCCAACATGAAACCTGCATTTCTGCTGTAACTGACCCCATTACTGGGTCAATTAACTCCCCACATAATGAAGAGTTAATCCCCATTATGGAGGGATTTTAGGAGGCGACAATATCCCTATGACTCCCTATAAATAGCCTAAGTTGCTATGAAGGGAGGGGACGACTTCTTTGGAATCAAGAGAACTTCTTTGAATCTAGGCTTTTTTTGAATCCAAAAAGAGTACTTTTGGAGAAAAGAAGAAAAGGAGTAGTAGACTCTAAACACTTCGCGTGTTAAAAACAGAGTTCCTCTTTGATTAGTCTTCGAGAGCATCCTGAAGAGAAGCTAGACAGTCGGCCAGTCAGCGGAGAACAAGAATCACTCTCTAAATACACCTAGAGGAGAGTGAATAGGTGTAATGCTAATCAAATGCAAATAGTTAATAATTTATAATGAATGATGCAAACCGATCACTCAAAATAAGAATTGAAGCCATATTCCCCTGAGCGGCTCTGAACTTCTCCTCATGATTCCTCTAGATAAGAGTTAAGGTGCTCAATTGATTTCTTGTTGAGATAAGTAACGATCGAAAAAGAATGAAAAGAAAGTAAGTAAATAAAACAAAGAGACAATAAGACAACATAAATAAGAGAGATTTGTTTTAAGGTTCGAGCCACTGCTCTACGTCCCCGCCTTCACCACTGTGAAGGATTTCACTATCCACTAATGGATCTTCCATAAAGGGACCTTACAATAAGAAAATTACAACCACTTGGAGTACACTACTCCCAACTCAATCCTCTATACAAAATGTAGTACGAAGTCAATTAAGATTACAAGCTTTTGATGATCAAGAGATCACGAACACTCTCTTACAACTTTCTTACAAATCCCTATATAGTAAAAAGTAGATTTGAAGTTTAAGAATGTATGTGAGAGTAGAAATTATAACAAAAAATAGAGAGAATATAAAAACAAAAAACTCATTTAAAACTTTGAAATTTAAAGCGTAAAAGAAAAACTTTGAAAATTTTCACTTTGAAAGCAAAATTGATTTTCAAGAGAATTTGTTGTGTTTAAATCAATGACCCTTTATATAGGTAATAGAAAAACATATTTAGAATTATTTACCTGGTCTTAAGGGGAAAAATTTGACCCTCAGAATTCAAATCACCACGCTTTAAAAATATTTTAAAATACAAAAAATTAAAATCTGACCATTAGTGCCTTTCTGGCAGCTTGTCGGTCGATCCCCCGATCAACCGGCCCATTTAGAAAATTTAACCATTGGCTACTGGTCAACCGACCGGTTTTAACTGAGGCTAAAATTATTACAGTCGGTTGACCTATCGGTCGATCGCAGGGGAGAGCGATCGGCCAGCCGGTCGACCGTGAACGTACACAAACATGCACACTCCTCTGCCAAAAGTTTGTTGACCCTGCGGTCGACCATCCTGGCCTGAAATAGGCACGGTCGACCGACCTAGGCCAAGAACAATATCAAGGTCAATTTGAAACTATTAAAATTTTGTAAATAATTTTATATGAGTTTTAAAGGAGAAAACATGTACGGGCAAGGAGATACCAATCTAAAACTAAGATATAAATTTTAAGAAAATGTGGAATCATGTACCAAAATCAAACATGTCAAAACACTAAATAAAATAAACTGTATGTTCGAAAAATGTGTATTTTTGTGTGTGTATATCATTGAGCATAAAATCTATATTCTACACTTTAACACATTTGTTCTTACAAGATTCCAAACGACTACAAGTATCTTCAAGCGGCGTTATCCAATAACAACGTTGAGTGCTTTGAGCTCCAATCCCTTTTTTGAATACCCATAAATCATCAACACCTTCCTTTAAAGGAAGAAATCTATTAGATCTTCTTGAACCCTGAAACACACTTAAAAGATTCAAACTTAATTAGTACTAAATAACTAAATATATTTTGTTATCATAAAAAGACAAAATCGATGATTGTAACCTTTGGGCTAATAATCTCCCCCTTCTTAATGATGACAAAACATGATCTATTTTAAAAAATGAAAGGAAAAAGCTTTGAAAAAGTTCCCCCTCAAGTTATACTTATATATCAAGTACAAGATATCAATATGACTATAACGATTAAAAGTCAATTTTAAACATGTCAAATGAATGCATATATGAAAGTTTGTAATAATATGCATCAAATGACATTGCATATGAGCATAAAAAAACTAAGACTAAAAATAAATAAATACTCTATAATACTCGATAAATACCAATCAATAAATACCAATAAATACTTAATACTTTTGCCCCTTTTGGTCATGCATAAAAAAGGGTAAGCGATTTTTTGTTAAAACAAACACAAATTTCAAAATAATGAAAAACTCATGAATCTATAATATAAACATTTAGTTTACCACAAATGAAAGAAAATCTGTTAAAATCAAGTGGCTTAGTAAAAATGTCTGCTAGTTGAAAATTAGTTGAAACATAATCAATTTCAATATCTTCTTTCTCATAGTGATATCTAAGAAAGTGATATCGAATTTCTATGTGCTTTGTCTTACTATATTGATTTATATTTTTAGTCATATGAATAGTACTAGTATTATCACAAAATATTTTAACATAATCATAATGCAAATCATAGTCAAGGAGAGTGTGTTTCATCCAAAGGACTTTTGCACAATAAGCCCTGACCGCACACTACTCTGCCTCGGCAGTTGAGAGGGTTACAAAATTTTGTTTCTAGAAATATCATGAAATAAGATAATTTTCTAGAAATTGACAAGTTTCACTTGTACTCTTCCTATCCACTCTACAATCAGCATAGTCAGCATCTGAAAAACTTGTCATGAAAAATTGTCTGGTCTTTGGATAGCACAAGCCCATTTCAATAGTGCACTTAAGATATCTAATAAAGCATTTTTCCGCAATCAAGTGGGACTCTTTATGAAAAGATTGGAATCTAGCACATAGACACACACAAAATAAAATATTCAGCTTACAAGCCATTAAATAATGTAAACTATCAATCATACTCCTATAGAGTTATTGTCAACATTTATATCCTGTTCATCCTTATCAAGTTTTGTTGTAACAAGCATGAGAGTCTTCCTTGACTTTGCATCTTCAAGCCCAAATTTCTTGATGAGTTACCTTGTGTATTTAGTTTGATTTATAAAAATCTCATCACTTCTTTATTTGATTTTGGAGTCCAAGGAAGTAGTTTAGCTCTCCCATCATAGACATCTTGATTAGTCTCTAATTTTGTATAATTTGTATCACATATGCATATTTATTTGATATAAAATTCTGTAAATAAAGTTTTGCTTGTTTGATCCTAGGTCCATGGTGTGCAAATGAAGAAGAAGACCCTAAATTACTATTTAATGAGTGATTAAAGGCCTACCAAGTAGCCATTGACCTTAAGGAGGAGATTTTGTCAGCCCAGGACATCAAATTCAGAATCCAGAATCCAGAAGACCTAGCTGATAGGAGACAAAAGGGACGACACGTTGCCCAAAGCCAGGTGCGCGCCGCCCTGGCAGAGCCGCGGAGGCTGTACGGGCGCAGGCGTGGCCGTGCTTTGGGCCAGGGGTTATCCCCCTGGCCCCCTTTCCCCTGGTGCTTATAAATACCCCCCAGGGTTCTTCAGTTGGAGATATCCAGAGCTTTAGGATCTTTATGTTAATTTGATTTTGGAGTTGTAGTTATTGTTGCTTTTCTTCTTCTTCTAGTTAGTTTAGCCATTAGAGTGAAAGAGAGAGAGTGTGTAAAAGTTGGATTTGGAGGGTGACATGCTAATACAAGTATTACTTCTCTTTCTTCTTTCCATTTACTAGTTGCTTTCATTTCCTTCTATTTCTTGTTTTAGTGTAACTCCTTTTCTCTTACCTCTTCTCTTTTGTTGTTTCCTTTACTACTATGTCTAACTAACTCCTTCATTGCATGGCTAACTAACTACTAACCCACTAATTTCTAACAACTTGATTGATAACCCAAATGAGTCAATAGTGTCAAACAAGCCTAGAGGTTCAAAATTTGATTGAAGCTGAATCTGCACACAAGAATACAGAATTTCAAAACATAGAATAAAGAGTGCAAGTTACTCAATTCTGCCGCAATAGCAAGTGTCTATGTGGGTCGTGATCCACAAAGAGGGACTAGCGATGGAAGCTTTTTAGTAAGTTCTCTTTTAGGCTACAAGGTATGGTTAAAGTTCTTCTTTAGTTCTTTAAAAGAAAAAGGAAAAATTGAGTTAAAGTTAAATTAGGAAGAAGATGGTAGATTAAGAAGATGGAAAAACTAAAAATGATATGTACAAAGAAATAGAAAAGGAGTGATAAAAGAAGTGGTAGATTGTGGTGTTCTAAACTAAAGAATAAAAAAAAAGAATCTAAAAGTTACTTACCTCCTTTGGCCAAATGCTTACCTTGAATCTTTTGTAATGAAGTTACCTTGAAGTGAGGCGATTAACGTATAGCCCATAAGAGTTGATTCCTGTCTCCTCCACATTATATTATCAAGACGTTGCAAGTATAAGTGATACAGAATGAAACTCAAAATCCATCTTCATGAGCTATCGGTGGCACTCGCAAAGGCAAGGTTCTTTCGATGCTTTAAGACTCACTTGGATAGCAATTTGTACCAAAAAAAGAAAAATAGAGAAGAAGAAGAAGAACAAAAATAAAGTACATACAAAAGAGAAATTATAGATTCGATTTTATAACAATAAGAGAAAAGAAGAAAATCTTACACCGGTGTCACTCTCAGCACAAGCTTCGTTCTTATTCTCCTATGAAACTCTAATCTCCTCTGATTTACATAAATTAAAGTTGAAAATTAAATGTAAAGAAAAACAAAAACCTACACTAAAAAGAATGAAAAAGTGGACTAAATCTTATCTCTGCATGGTCGTCCCTGTTTACAGTGAAAACCTGCCTTTTATAGGCAAAAACCCAAAGGGGAGAGGCGTGAGAAGATAGGGGAGCAAACGCTCCCCCAACTGAAGTAACAAAACCACGAAAACGCTGTTTTTCCCGCGTTTTCTCGGCCTAGCTGTGGCCAGGTGGCCATAGCCGGGGGATGGTGCATCCTGGTTTCGCGTTCTGACTTTATCTTCAGCTGGATTTCTCATTACAGCTCCAAAATTATGATAAAATGGTCTTTGATATTTGGCTTCAACCGCTTGATTTGGGATGATTCATTTCAACCGGTTTTCAACCTCTCTGATTTGTTAAGATTTGCCCTGATTCCCTGATGTCGAATTTATTCTGATTTAATTCAGAATTAGATGGGTTTTTGGGCTCATTTCTGTTCGCTCTCCTTTAGGAATGGGCCTGCAAATAAATTAAACATTAATTAGGAAAAAGCAGAGTTTATT
Source organism: Agave tequilana (assembly GCA_038442645.1). Lineage (NCBI taxonomy): Eukaryota > Viridiplantae > Streptophyta > Magnoliopsida > Asparagales > Asparagaceae > Agave > Agave tequilana. Next base: position 40,654 of record JAVJIF010015636.1, read on the forward strand.
TTATAATAAGTATGAGAAAATGATAATGAATATGCAATATTAGCAACCGATCACACCCCCATACCTATCTTTTGTTCGTCCTCGAGCAAAACAACTAAACAAAAATTATTAAACCACTTTCGCAGGTCACGCGTTGCACTGAGCATGTGCAGCAAGTCGTTAAACCTCTAGGTTTTCCCTAGAGGACGAGTTTGTCTCGTGAGGGTTTTCAGTGGATTACATCTACAAAATCCGTAAAGAAAGAGAAAAATGTTAGTATTTTGAAAACACATTTTGAAAGAAAAATGTTTAAAATATTATTGTAAGTTTTAAGTAATCTATAAGTTATAGGAAAACTGAATTTTTCATTCCTAAACTTAGTCTCTATTCAAAAATTTGTTATCAATCAAAGTAAGGAGTCAAATTGTACTTCTCATCTAGTCTATTACTTTACCCTAAGTCATATGCACCTTGTGACCGTGAAAATTTTGACTAAGGGTTCTTTAACTCTAACTCTTATGCCTTATTTATTATATATATATTTTTTGCTGGTATTATTCCTTTGTTCTATTAGGCTTTCTAAGCTGCCCATGTAACGAGCTTTAATCGTTGACTCCCAAACCAAACGGTCTTAGGGCACCGGGTGAGAAAACACCCCAAGGACTTATGGTCTCGAGCAAATAAGGCCACAAAACTAAGGATTTTATTATATGAACCCCTTTTAGGTGTGAATACTTATGCTTAATAGGCACAAATACCCAGCTTAATCAGAGGATTTTTATATATTTTTTTCTCAAACTTCTCTAATCTTCTTTCGCATAAATACTAAGGCTTGCTTAGGCCAAAGCACCTAGCTAATCAATAATTAGATTTGTTTATATATTTTTTTCTTTTTCCTTTTTTTTATATAAGGCATAAGAATCTTTGTTTTTGAACCCTAAGTGTGTAAGTGTATGAAGTGTGCATATTTCATCAAGGTAAAGATCAGGACTAAATTACTTTAACAAATTTTCTTCCTAACCCTAAAAATCAAACAAATAATCTTATTTTGACCAAGTATAAGAAATCCTAATTTGGATTTTCCTATTCCTTAAAATTGACTTAATTTCTTACAAAAAATATGTCAAAATATTGTTTCTATTTTTAAAAAGTTTTTAAAAGTAAAGAAAATGTTAATATATATTTTTTTAATAAAAAGAAAAATCTAAGTTATGTTAGAACCCTCCCCACACCTATCTTATGCATTGTCCTCAATGTATGAATTAATGCATAGATGCATGAAAAAGAAGAAAGGGAAGGAAAATGTTACCTTAAGGTGGTGGTTCCGGTGGTGGTCTGATTGGTCCACGAAATGCGGCCCAATTAACTTTTTGTGGAGTTTGGAGGAACCCACCAGAAATATCTCTAATATAACCCATTAAAATGATGTATCCATGAAGGATTTTTATTAAAAATTTAACCCCATCTAATTTCCAAATTCCATAATTAATTTCGGAGTCAAATTTGTCAACTGCCTTGTCCCAAAATGGAGTGTGAAAAGATAGAATGATTGACTTGGACTCAGGAAGTACAAGAACTAATACCGACTCAGGAAGGTGACTTAAGTCAAGTAAAGGCTTAGGAGTCGAGATTGGTTCAAGAAATGGGTCCAAGTCAAGAAGTTGAAACTCAAGTCCATAGTTATTTTCTAATAATGGAATGTGACTTAATATTGGTGATTCAAGTTCAAGAATGATAGTTGTGGGAATCAAAACTGACTCTAAAATATTACTCAAGTCGGGTAACAAAACAGGAGTCAATATTGATTCGAGAATTTGAACTGGATCACAGATTTGAGAATCTAGGTCACATTTCTCATTGAGTTCAATGTCATAAAAATGAGAACTTGCCAATTTGTCAATAGGACTTTCAAAAGTGTAAAATTGGTCAAGTTCAATATGATCATCAAAGATGGCTGATTCAATTTCATGATGAATTGGCACAAGATCCATTACTTTGATTGATAACAAATTTTTAAATAGAGACTAAGTTTAGGAATGAAAAATTCAGTTTTCCTATAACTTTAGATTACTTAAATCTTACAATTATATTTCAAATATTTTTCTCTTTCAAAATGCTTTTCGAAAATACTAACTCTTTGTTTCTCTTTCTTTATGGATTTTGTGAGTGTAATCTACTGAAAACCCTCACGAGACAAAACTCGTCCTCTAGGGGAAACCTAGAGGTTTAACGGCTTGTTGCACATGCTCAGTGCAATCGCGTGACCTGCGAAAGTTGTCTAATAATCCTTAGTATAGTTTAGTTGTTTTGCTCGAGGACGAGCAAAAGATAGGTATGGGGGTGTGATTGGTCACTAATATTGAACATTTATTATCATATTCTCCTATCTATTGTAGAATAAACTCTACATTTTCCTAATTAAATGTTTAAATTATTTGCAGGCCCATTCCTAAAGGAGAGTGAAGAGAAATGAGCCCAAAAGCCCACCAAATTCTGACTTAATTCAGAATAAATTCGAAATTAAGGAATCAGGGCAAAATCTTGGCATATCAGAGGGGTTGAAAACCAGTTGAGAAGAATTCTCCCTGAATCGATCGGTTAAAGCCAAGGATCAAAGGCCATTTTGTCAAAATCCCAGACTTAAACTGCAAATCCAGCTGAAGATAAAGACAATTCGAGAAGTCGAGGAGACCCACCAACAGGGTGTGGCCACCTGGCCACACCCTGGCCGCAGAAACGCGGCCAAAGCCGCGTTTTCGCGGCTTGGTTAATGAGTTAGGGGAGCGTTTGCTCCCCCTATCTTCTCACACCTCTCCCCTCTGGGTTTTTGCCTATAAAAAGGCAGGATTTTCACTGAAAATGGGACGATCATGCAGAGATAGGAATTAGTCTAGTTTTTCACTCTTTGTAGTATAGGTTTTTGTTTTCTTTTTATGTAATTTTAATTTGTATGTAAGCTGAAGTTAGATTGAGATTCATGTAAGTAAGAGAGAGAGGCTTATGTTGAGAGTGACACCGATGTACCCTCCTCCTTTCTTCCCTCATTTTTGCAAGCAATAAAAGGTAATTTTTTTATGTTAGTCTTTACTTTTGTTTTCTTCTTTTTCTTTCTACTTTACCTCTTTTGGTTTTGATGAGCATTCAAGTGAATCCAGAAGCATCAGTATAACAATGTTTGTGTGAGTGCCAACGATAATTCATGATGATGTTCTCCTCCTCAAGACTCGTATCATTTCATTCTTGTTCGTCTTGATGATGTAATGCAACTGGGGACTGAGTTCGATCCTATGACTTATGCGTTGAATACCTCCGAAGCAAGGTAGAACATGCAAGGGTTCCAGGTAAGTGATCGGCAAAAAGCAAGTACAAGAATATGTAAAAAGAGTGTCGGTTGATGTTATTACTTTTGCGATTTTTTCGTAGTAGCGTAGTGGCTATATGGGTTGTATCCACAAGGAGGGAGAGCGATGGAAGCTTGATGCGGCTTCAAAGTTTAAGAAGAAAGAAAATTCTTGTTTCCAAATAAAGAATTGAAAAGTGAAAACAAGTTGTTTTTTAAGAATCGTTGGAAATGTTTTGGTGGTTTGTAAAAGTGATTTTTTTCTTAGTTGTAAAAATGCATGGCTAACTTTTTACTAAGTGCTCCCACTAATTTCTAACTTTTTGAAGATAGCCTCACGATGGATCATAGGCAAACACAACCCTTGTGCATTAGAACTATTCACGTGGAAATCGAGTGAAAGTTCTTCCTAAAACTTTGCTTTACACGGCAAAAACTCGGACATTCCCATATCAAGATCCAATAGAAGGCGAGAATACGGGAAGACACGAGTGCACTAATGGTATCGGCAAAGTTAAAAGGGAAGTCTCTAATTTACAACAACAAGCAAAATACAAAACCCATAGATCATCAAAAAAAACATTTAAGTATGAAATATACGAAGGTAAATACTTGTAGGTAAGTTAGAGTTAGATCCCTCGTCTTAAGATGTCATAGCTCTTGTTTGCACAAGGCTTGTTTGACACTATTGACTCATGTGGGTTATCAATCAAGTGTTAGAAATTAGTGGGTTAGTAGTTAGTTAGCCATGCTAATGAAAAGTTAGTTAGCCATAAAAGTAAAAGAAACAACAAAGGAAAAGAAGAGGAGATGAAGAGTTGCACTACAAGAAAACAAAAGAAAAGAAAAGTTAAAGAAAGGAAGTTACACTACAACAAAGTAAAAGAGAAGAAGTGAAGAAGAAAGAAGTTACACTACAACAAGTAAGTAAAAGTAAATGGCAAAGACAAGTAAATGGAAAGAAGGAAGAGAAGTAGTACTTGTATTATCTTGTCACCCTTCAAATACAACACTTACAAACTCTCTCTCTTTACATACTCTCTCTCTTTCACTCTAATGGCTAAAACAACAACTAGAAGAACAACAACAACAACAACTAGAAGAACAACAACAACAACTACAAACCTAAAAATAAGATTACAAAAACTTGTTAAAACTCTGGATCTGCTCAAACTGAAGACCCCAGGGGGGTATTTATAGACACCAGGGGAAAGGGGGCCACGTGGGAGCACGTGGCCCAAAGCACAGGCGCGCGCACGCCCAAAGGGCCGCGTTTCCGCGGTCCTGCCAGGGCGGCACGCGCCTGGCTTCAGGCAGCGCGTCGCCCAGACAGTCTTCTGTCCACCTGAGCTCCTGGATTTTCGATTTGATGCCCTAGTCTGACAAAATCTTCACTCTAAAGTCAATGGCTACTTGGTAGGCTCTTAATCACCAATTAAATAGTGATTTAGGTCTTCTTCTTCATTTGCACACCATGGACCTAGGATCAAGCAAGCAAGGTTTTATTAGCAAATTTTTACATGAAATAAATATGAGAATGTGATGAAAATTATGCAAAATTAGAGACTAATCACACCCCCACACTTATCTTTTTGCTCGTCCCAAGCAAAACAAAAATGAGAACATTATTACACCACTTTCGCAGGTGACGCGATTGCACTGAGCATGTGCAACAAGCCGTTAAACCTCTAGGTTTCCCCTAGAGGAGGAGTGTTGTCTCCTGAGGGTTTTTAGCGAATTGCACCCACAAATTCTAGTAAGTAAAGAAAAGAAGTTAGTTGTTAGAAAGATTTTTTTTATTAAAAAGAACTTTCAATCATCTAAGTAAAAATGACTGAATGATATAAGAATTAGGTTTAACCCTCATAAGTCCTCTTATATTTTAGCCTTCATAAATGAAGAAACTATGATTTTTCTTTAAATTTAGAAAGGATCTTGTACTTCTAACTCATTCTTTTATTTTGCTTTATATAGATATGCTTATGTGTAAGTGTGAGGTGCTTGAGATTTTTCAACTCAACTTTGAATATCATTTAATTTTATTAATATTTACTTATTATTCTTGGTTCCATTAGGCTTTCTACTTCACTTATGTAACACATACCAAATCGATGACTCCCAAACTAGATGGTCTTAGGGCACCAGGTGAAAAAACACCCTTCAGGTTAAATATGCAAGTATTGTAGGCCACGAAATCAAGATTTATTTGTACATTATTGTATATAGAATTTTTTTTTGGGCATGAGTAATCATGCTTCTTGAGGCACAATTATCCAGCATTTTTTTTTCAGAGTTGTGTCTCTAAATCCCAAGCATGTGTGTGAGTTATGCATATTCTACTAAGGCTAAATAAACGGTATGACTTATTTTCCTTATCCCTTCTAACTTTTTAGTCAAACCAATCTTTCTTATTTATTTAGGCAAAAATAAAGATTCATTAATAAGGTTCCCATAATTCCTACAATCTTTGGGCATTTTTATAAAGAGTATGAAATTTCTTTTCAATTTGGAGAATTTTTTTTTTGAAAGAAAAAGAAAGAATAAAAGGAAAAAGAAAAAGTATTAGCACCCCCCCACACCTATCTAATGCATTGTCCTCAATGAATGCATATGGAAATGCAAATGCAATAAATAGGGGGAAGAAATGATGTCACTGTCTTCGTGGACTCGGGCCGGCCAAGTGCGAATAGGCTAAAGAAATGTCAAAAAGAATGTACACGGGGGTATATAAATAAATTTTTTTATATTTTTTTATATATTTTTTAATTTTTTTATTTGTTTGTTGTGGTTAGGTGTATGACGGGACAAAAAGAGTCAGCACACAATCATCTGGAGTCATAGGCTCAGTGGTCAAGAACGGCTTCAGTCTTTACCCATTCACTTTAAATTCCGTGTTGTTTTTAGGATCTGCAATAAGCACAGCACCGTGTGAGAAAACAGTGCGCACAATGAACGGTCCCGACCAACGAGTTTTCAGCTTCCCCGCAAAAATATGAAGCCTAGAGTTGTATAGCAGAACCCTATCTCCTGGTGTAAAGTTTTTCCGGGTTATGATTTGGTCATGGAAAAATTTAGTTCTGCTCTTGGTGATTTGTGCATTCTCATAAGCTTCATTCCGTATCTCCTCTAATTCTGAAATCTGCAGTTTCCTAAGTTCACCGGCCTTGGTCAGGTCAAAGTTGAGTTTCTTAATTGCCCAGAGGGCCCGGTGTTCTAACTCTACTGGCAGATGACAGGCTATTCTAAATACGATTCTGTAAGGAAACATCCCCAGAACCGTCTTAAAAGCAGTTCGGTAAGCCCACAATGCATCATTGAGCTTAATCGGCCAATCCTTTCGGTTTTGTCCTACAGTCTTTTCCAGAATGAGCTTGAGTTGTCGATTGGTGACTTCTACCTACCCATTTGTCTGGGGAATGTACGGAGTGGATAACTTGTGATTGATGGAATATTTTCGCATCAGAGCTTCAAAAACTCTGTTGCAGAAATGTGATCCATTATCACTAATTATCGCTCTGGGGGTGCCAAATCGGGAGAAGATGTTATCTTTGAGAAATTTGACAACCACTTTGTTGTCATTCGTCTTAGTTGGCACAGCTTCTACCCACTTATAGACATAATCTACAGGAACCAAAATGAACTGGTTGCCAAAGGAATTGGGGAATGGCCCCAATCGATACCCCATACATCAAAAATTTCAACTTCAAGGATCGGATTCAGGGGCATCATGTCTCTTCTAGAAATTTTCCCGATCTTCTGACAGTTTGCACATGACTTGCAAAAATGATATGAGTCTTTGAACAAAGTAGGCCAGTAGAACCCACTTTGTAGAACCTTCTCTGCAGTCTTGCGGGGACCGAAGTGTCCTCCGCATGCAAGGTTATGGCAAAAGCTGAGCACACTCCTCTATTCCTCCTCGGGTATGCATCGTCTAATTATTTGGTCGGGACAATACTTAAAAAGATACGGTTCTTCCTAGAAGAAGTACCGTACTTGGGCAAAGAAGCGGTCTTGGTCTTGCTTTGTCCAGTCAGCGGGTAATTGTCCCATGGCCAGGTAATTAACGATGTCCGCATACCAGGGTTCCTTAAGAATGGCTAAGATGTGCTCGTCTGGGAAATCCTCATTGATCGGAGTTTGGATGGTTGGTGCATTCGGAATTCGTGAGAGATGATCAGCGACCACATTTTCTATACCTCGTTTATCCCGGATTTCTAAGTCAAATTCTTGAAGCAAAAGGATCCACCGAATCAGTCAGGCTTTTGCTTCCTTCTTGGTCATGAGGTATTTCAGAGCCGAGTGATCTGTAAAAATCACCGTCTTTGAACCTAACAAGTAGGGCCGGAACTTTTCTAACGCAAAGACAACAGCCAAGAATTCCTTCTCAGTCGTTGTATAGTTCTGTTGGGCGTCATTCAAAGTCCTACTCGAGTAATAAATCACGTGCTGCTTATTATCGATGCGCTGTCCTAGAACAGCGCCAATAGCAAAATCAGATGCATCACACATGATTTCAAATGGCTGGCCCCAATTAGGAGCAGAAATGATAGGTGCAGAAATCAGTTCTTGCTTAAGCTTCCCCCATGACTTGAAACATTCATCATTGAAATCAAAGGGCACATTCTTAGCGAGTAGGTTGGTTAAGGGCCTCGCGATTTTGCTAAAGTCCTTAATGAACCGTCGGTAGAACCCAGCATGCCCTAAAAAGGATCTAACATCCTTGATGCTTTTGGGTGGTGGAAGCTTAGCAATCACTTCTACCTTAGCCTTATCCACTTCTATGCCTCTCCTCGAAATCTTATGGCCCAAGACAATCCCCTGTCTCACCATAAAGTGACATTTTTTCCAGTTTAGAGTTAGGTTCTTCCCAATGCATCTTTGTAGCACTAACTCTAAGTGATGAAGACACTGATCAAATGAATCTCCGTAGATGGAGAAGTCATCCATGAAAATCTCAAGAAAACGTTCCACCATGTCAGAGAACAAACTAAGCATGCACCGTTGGAACGTTGCGGGAGCATTGCATAATCCAAAAGGCATGCGCCGATAAGCAAAGGTTCTGAACAGGCAGGTGAACGTCGTCTTTTCCTGGTCTTCTGCAGCAATGGGGATTTGATTGTATCCCGAGTACCCATCTAGAAAGCAGTAGTACTCATGTCCAGCCAAACGCTCAAGCATTTGGTCGATGAAGGGTAGCGGGAAGTGGTCTTTACGGGTAGCAGCATTCAACTTCCTGTAGTCGATACAAACACGAACCTTTGGTAGGCAGTCTTGTTTATACGAACTCTTTTTTCTCATTTTCTACCACCGTAAAGCCAGCCTTCTTTGGGACCGCATGAACAGGGCTAACCCATTGGCTATCAGAAATGGGATAAATGATCCCATTATCTAATAATTTCAGAATTTCAGCCTTCACTGCCTCTTGCATGAGAGGGTTAAGTCTGCGTTGTGGGTCCCTCCTAGGGTTGCTTCATTGACTAAATGAATTCTGTGTTGTACTATGGCTGGACTTATTCCATTGATGTCCTTCATTGTCCATCCAATGGCTTCCCTATGTCTTTTCAGAATAGACATTAAGCTGTCCTCTTGTTACTCAGTCAGGTGGGATGCTATGATGACTGGCAAGGTGTCCTTTCCGCCTAGGTAGGCGTACTTGAGGTGTTTAGGTAGGGCTTTTAGCTCTAGGGAAGGTGCTGCTTCATTGGAGGCAATCTCTGGGCTTTCAATCCTAGGATAGGGTACACTGGGGCTTGATGCCCAATGCACTGCTGAATCTATGATCTGGTCTAAATTGAAATCCTCAGCCTCCAGATCAAATTCTGCCTCAGTTTCTGTCTCCATACTTTCCTTATGCTCACTGGTCAGGTTTTCAATAGAATTGAACTCAAACGTCTGATCATTGACATCCCTAGATTGTCTTCCAAGATTGAAGACATTGACTTCCTTCGTCATGTCTCCAAAAGTCAATCGCATGGACCCGTTCCTACAGTTGATAATGCATTAGCTATAGCAAGGAATGGGCGCCTTAAGATGACGAGAGTTTGAGACCTAAGATTGGACACAGGTTAGGTCTCAAGCACAATGAAGTCAACGGGGTAAATGAAATCCCTGACCTGGATGAGGACGTCTGTGATTTCCCCCTTCGGGATCTTCACAGATCGGTCAGCTAGCTGAATGGTGACTCGAGTCGAGCTTAGCTCACCCAACCCAAGTTGCTGGTATACTAAGAGAGGTAGCAAGTTGATACTTGCTCCCAGGTCAAGAAGCGCTCTACTGATTTCGGTCTGTCCTATGGTGCAGGAAATGGTGGGACATCCGGGATCCTTGTATTTCACCGGAATGGGACCAGACAGAATCCCGCTTATATTAGTGGCCAAGAACACTTTCTTGGGCACATTGGTCTTTCTCTTCTTCGTACACATATCCTTAAGAAATTTGGCATAAGCCGGGACTTGTTAGATAGCGTCAAGAAGTGGCACATTCAATTTGACCTGGTTGAACATCTCTAGCATTTTCTCCATGTGCATATTTTTATTATTGTTCCTAAGCCTATTGGGAAAGGGTGCTACAGGCTTATGAACTTGTTCAGCAGCTTTGTCCTCGTCAGATGTTTGTGGAGTGGATTGGGAGCAACTAGCAGAGGTGGAGGCAGGAGTGGGATCGGGATGGACTGGACTTTTCTGTTGGTAGACCTGGTTGTCTACCTTCTTTCCAGATCGCAGTGTGTGAACAGCATTGCACTGGTTAATCGATGGATCCTGAATTTCATATGCTTGATTGGAGGTTTTTGGGTTAACTAATGGCTGACTAGGCAAAGTACCTTTTGGTCTTTCACTTAGGGAGCTAGCTAACTAGCTCATCTGTATTTTTAATCTCGACATGGCCTGTGAATGACTGTTCAGAGTTTGTCCCTGGTTTTGCATAAAAGCGGTTTGGGACTTTATGAAAGCCTCTATGCTCTCCTCCAATTTACTGATTTTCTTTTCCATTGGTGAGCCTTGGGAGGAGGAAGCTGGGGCTTGATTGAGAAAAGTTGGTGGAGGAGTAGGATGGTGAAAGTTGTTGGAAAAATTAGGCCTGGGAGGATTGTTTTGGGCCTGGGAGGATTGGGGTGATTTCTCCAGCCGGGATTGTAGGTCTGTGAGTAGGGGTTGTGAGGCGGCCGTGAGTAAGCCACGTTCATGTGTTCCAGTGGCACTTGCTGGGCATGGAAAACAGGGCACTCTTCAAAAACATGGTTTAGTGCCTGACAATAGGAACAACCCGGATTGTGAATTGGTGGTGGGTTGATCTGGTTGACACTGGCAGGCTCTTTTGTTTCCAGAGCCTCTATCCTTCTCATTAGGGTAGCAATCTTAGCCTCGCAGCTATGGATGATTCTAGAGATAGGAGCCCTCCTCTTGAAGCTATAGATTGTGAATTCCCAGGTTTCTCCGAGGCTGGCTCCCATTGCAGGGTTTTCTCCGCTAAATCCTCAAATAAATCCCAACCCTGATTCTCATCCTTCTGCAAGAACCCTCCCTGAAACATCGTTTCTAACAGGGTCTTAGTCTGATAATCTAGACCATCGTAGAGAATCTGGCACTGACGCCATTTCTCTACGCCATGATGAGGGCACTGAGCGAGGAGATCATTGAATCGCTCAAAGTATCTCCAAAATAGTTCTCCCGGGTCTTGCTTAAACTGCATGATGTTCTTCCTAATGAGGGCAGTTTTGTGAATTGGGTAGAATTTCTTCAAGAAGGCCTTGACGAAATCATCCCAGGTTGTGACTGAATTTGCTGCCAAGCTGTACAACCATTTCTTAGTTAGGTCCTTTAGGGAAAAAGGGATGAAACATAACCTAACGACATCGTCTCCTAGCTGGGGTATACGCATCATGAGGCATACTTCTTCAAATTCCCTAACAAAGAAGTATGCGTCCTCTGATTCTAAACCATGAAATTTGGGAAGAGTGTTAATGAATTGGGGCTTTAACTCAAAATTATTACCGTTTGCTTCAGGAAGTTTTATGCAAGATGGAAGTGAAGTTCTGATGGGTAAAATTTATCCTGAAGTGACGCCATCACCGGTTCTGGATGTAAGGGTAGAGAAGTGTTTCTTATTAATCTGGAAGTTGACGGATCTCTCACCCACTCTTGCATTCAGCACACCACAACCAACGTGAAAACAACAAACAATCGAAAAAGAACTAAAAACAAACAAAAGAAAGAAAAACAACCACAAGCCTTAGTCTAAGGTACCTGGACCTAGACGACTCCTAACTGGTCGATTCTCCGGGGAAGGTTGTTGCAGGAACTCGACTACAGGCTAATCGGCCAGGAAAGGGCAAAGCTCGGGGGGAGGTATCCGGGCGAGCCACGAGCCTAATTACGCCAAACCACGGAGCTTTCGAGGCTTTACCTCTCAATCCACTTTCCTTAGACACCAATTTTGCAGGAGTATAGTTCTTACAATTTCCAACCTCGGTTAATCTCTTAGTGAGTCTGAGATGTCCCTAGGGCCAATGTCTATTGATTTTTAGTTAAAGCTTGGAAAAATGTGAGTGCACTTGGAGATGATTTTTGGGCTAAGGAAGGGTGATGAAATCCCCACCTTATCTTGTTTATTTGGGTTTTGCCCTTAATGTCAATTGTGCAAGTGTACAGTTTATTCACAACAAGGTAACACTCAAAGCGGTAAATCACTTCAAAATATTGGTCCTATTCTATATGAATGCACACGTACCTTGTCTCCAGCACTCTTCAACAGAAATTGAAATGAATTGAAATAGACACGTGCCCTAAATGCAAAAGTCTAATCCAAATTTCAATTAAGTAACAAGTAAATTTCTGTTGAGTTTATTACACATGCATAGGGTGAAGCATTCAATGGAACAAAAAATAAAATTTAGAAAACAATTTTTAGCAGCTTTCGGTAACACTGCAAGCGAGTTTGTTAGTACTTCAATCGGAAAAACTCGCTTTTACACGAATCTTTCCGAGGGCAAATTAATCCTCGCGCAATGTCCTTGGCTACCTCTTTTGCTTCCCGTGATAGTGAGCTCCTTGGTACTTCTCCTACACACAAAAAGAACAATCTTTAGTAGTGAACAATAAAGCTGTTCCCTCCCCGGCAACGGCGCCAAAATTTGATCGGAAAAAAGCAAGTACAAGAATATGTAAAAAGAGTGTGGGTTGATGTTACTGCTTTTGCGATTCTTTCGTAGTAGCGTAGTGGCTATACGGGTCGTATCCATAAGGAGGGAGAGCGATGGAAGCTTGATGCGGCTTCAAAGTTCAAGAAGAAAGAAAGTTCTTATTTCCAAATAAAGAATTGAAAAGTGAAAACAAGTTGTTTTTTAAGAATCGTTGGAAATGTTTTGGTGGTTTGTAAAAGTGATTTTTTCTTAGTTGTAAAAATGCATGGCTAACTTTCTACTAAGTGCTCCCACTAATTTCTAATTTTTTGAAGATAGCCTCACGATGGATCATAGGCAAACACAACCCTTGTGCATTGGAACTATTCACGTGAAAATCGAGTAAAAGTTCTTCCTAAAACTTTGCTTTACACAGCAAAAACTCGGACATTCCCATATCAAGATCCAATAGAAGGCGAGAATACGGGAAGACACGAGTGCACTAATAGTATCGACAAAGTTAAAAGGAAAGTCTCTAACTTATAACAACAAGCAAAATACAAAACCCATAGATCATCAAAAAAAAACATTTAAGTATGAAATATACGAAGGTAAATACTTATAGGTAAGTTAGAGTTAGAACCCTCGTCTTTATATGCCATAGCTCTTGTTTGCACAAGGCTTGTTTGACACTATTGACTCATGTGGGTTATCAATCAAGTGTTAGAAATTAGTGGGTTAGTAGTTAGTTAGCCATGCTAATGAAAAGTTAGTTAGCCATAAAAGTAAAAGAAACAACAAAGGAAAAGAAGTGGAGATGAAGGAGTTGCACTACAAGAAAACAAAAGAAAAGAAAAATTAAAGAAAGGAAGTTACACTACAACAAAGTAGAAGAGAAGAAGTGAAGAAGAAAGAAGTTACACTACAACAAGTAAGTAAAAGTAAATGACAAAGACAAGTAAATGGAAAGAAGGAAGAGAAGTAGTACTTGTATTATCTTGTCACCCTTCAAATACAACACTTACACACTCTCTCTCTTTCACTCTAATGGCTAAAACAACAACTAGAAGAACAACAACAACTACTACTACAAACCTAAAAATAAGATTACAAAAACTTGCTAAAACTCTAGATCTGCTCAAACTGAAGACCCCAGGGTGGTATTTATAGACACCAGGGGAAAGGGGGCCACGTGGGAAGCACCGTGGCCCAAAGCACAGGCGCGCGCGCCTGGCTTCGGGCAGCGCGTCGCCCAGACTGTCTTCTGTCCACTTGAGCTTCTGGATTATTGATTTGATGTCCTAGTCTGACAAAATCTTCACTCTAAAGTCAATGGCTACTTGGTAGGCTCTTAATCACCAATTAAATGGTGATTTAGGTCTTCTTCTTCATTTGCACACCATGGACCTAGAATCAAGCAAGCAAGATTTTATTAGCAAAATTTTACATGAAATAAATATGAGAATGTGATGAAAATTATGCAAAATTAGAGACTAATCAGTAAGTCATCAACCAAACTTGGTAAGTATTTCTTTAATCTTCTTTCTTTTCTTTTATTTCTTTAGTTTAAACAAACACCACATCTTCCAAATCTTTTTCACTCTTTTTCAATTCATTTGTACATAGTCATTTTCTAATTTTCTCCACCTTCTCATTCTACCATTTTCTTCCTCACTTACCCTTAACCTAACTCTTTTTCATTTTCATTTCTTAAAACAAAGAAGAACCTTCGTTTTTCTTCACAAAGATTTCAATACAAACCTTGAACGTTTCTATCTCTAACCCTCCTTGTGGATCACGACCTGCTTAGCCACTAGCTATTGCGGTAAAATTGAGCACTTGCACATCTCTATTTAAAGTTCTGAAATACTGTATTTTTGTGCAGGTTTAAGTTCAATTAACATACGAAGGAGATCTGGCTTACTATCTCACTAATCAACGATTTGTTCTTCTCTTGAAATTCTTAGTGCCTCAACTTGATCATCGGCAAAAACTAAGCTTGAGTTTAGAAAGTTTTAAGCAAAACAAATAAGATAGTTTAGAAAAGTTAACTCTTTTCTTTACAAAATCATCTTGAGTTGAATGTTAAATCATCAAGTGTTTCAAGCATGAAATAAAAATAAGTTCAAGAGAACTTTCAAAAGAAATAGAAGTTTAAAAATTCAAACCCATCCTCATGTGCCTTCAAGAACACTTTCAAAGAAGAAAGGCTTTAGTTTAGGCATGCAAATGATTCATTGGGTCTATTCATCAAAAATCATTCAAAAAGAAGAGGGATTAGAGAGAGGAACAATAGTGAGCCCAGAATACTAATTTAGCTACTCATGAAAGATGAAAAAGAATGCATGAAAATAAAGCTAGACATACCGTGAATTGGAGTGGAAGAAGAGAAAGCTAGATCCTTTTATTGCTGTCACTTCAATCTTCAGATTATAAGCATTCAATTCCTCTCTCTCACTGGTATTTGATCTGAACTACAAATTATAAAATAAAGTTACAACTTCTATACTATATAAAAAAGAGCCTAAAACCTTAATGAATAAACAAAAATTCTAATCCTAGTCTTCGCTCATTTTTCAGTACAAAACCCTGCCTTTTATAGGCAAAAACCCAGAGGGAAGGGAGTGCGGAGATAAGCGGAGCAAATGCTCCCCTTATCTCCACCAACAAACCGTGGATCCGCGGCTTTGGTCGCGGACCCGTGGCCAGGATGTGGCCAAGTGGCCACATCCTGGTGGAGCGACAGTTGTCATGGACTTGGGCTCCCTTTTGTCTTGCTGGACACTGTTGCAGCTCCCGGATTTAACGAAACGATCTTTGATTTGTTGGCTTCAACTATTTGATTTGGAAAGATTCATTTCAACTGGTTTTCAACCTCTCTGATTTGCCAAGATCTATCCTGATTCCCTGATTTCAAATTTATTCTGAATTAAACCAGAATTTGATGGGCTTTTGAGCCCGTTTCTCTTTCCTATCCTTTAGCAATGAGCCTGCATTTTATAAAGAAAAATAGGACTTATTAATATGAATTATTTAGATAATAAGCATGGTAATGTGACAATATGTATGCAATATATGTGACCGATCATCTCATATTGAGGAGCTTGACCGCTCTTCTCTATGTCTTACACGTGTGTAGGAGGAGCATCACATCCCGTTTATACATTGTATATTATGCGTTATGTAATTAGGGTCTAGTCATCTCTTTTTCATGTAACGCATGTATGCAAGGGGAGTTAACTTCACGTCTCTCCTCTTCATGAATGTATATAGCATATAGACCTTTATTGTTTTGATTTATGCAAAAAGAAAGAAAAATATTATTTATGCCTTTAGTGTGTGTACCCCTTTGTTGATGAATTGACAAAAAGGGGAAGAGAAATTTGGAGTTTTTATATATGCATGTTTGTTTAATTTGTTATCTTTTACCATTGATATCAAGAGCGTGCATCTTTTGTTGGTACCAAGAGCATGTTTATTTCATTGGTATCAAATACATGTTTATGCTTATTTTTGTTGATCATTCATTGAATATCTTATTGTTTATTACTATGCATGAGTTAAGGGGGAGCTTCTATGAAGCTTAACTTTAATCCATGCATATATAACTCCATGAGTTTTGTCATCATCAAAAAGGGGAGATTGTTGGCCCAAAGGCCCTTCACTCTAGTTTTGATGATGATTAACTCATGTAGTTATAGTTTACTAATAATCTTGTGATATTTAGTTTCAGATATTTGATCAAGATATTAGTAGGTGATTAGCTTCAACAAAGGTGTTTTGAAGCTTTCACATGATGATTCAAGAGCTCAAGCGTCAAGTTCACATCTAGTACTCGGATGGAGTCAAGCTCGTTGGATCGTATTTGGATCGAGTCAACTTGGAGACGCAGTTCTACAAGAAGATCTTGGTTTGTTTAGTTTAAAATTTTGGTTTAGATCTTGTGTTAAAGATTAGATAGTGTTAATATGCTCAAGTTCACAATACACACACTTGTTTAAAGTTTCATGTTTGTTTTCGGTTTAACCGGTTTTTGGATGTCTTATGGTTTTCATGAATAGATAGAATCAAAACAAGTTTACATAGTTTAATGTATATTAGATTTGATCTATATACATCTATGCTTCATTTATTTAGAAAAACTTACATTGATAGTCTATTTCATGAGTTGGAGTTTTGTATTTAAACAAAACTTAATTTTAGATTTAATGTCAAAAACATAGATATAATATCTTTCATGTATATTGGATTCTATCCATGTACAATATGCTTCAAAGTTGTTTCAATATCATGTTTTCGTATTTACATGTGTTTTGGAAAAATCGGATTTCCATTTCAAAGTTTGGTTTTTAGAAAATACGGTTTTTGGTTTAAGGCAATTTTCAAGATCACAAAAATGGTTCAAATAGTTTATAATATGTGTTGAATTTTTATCACACATATTTGTATTTCAAAATTTTAATAAGAACTGATTTTTGTGGAATTTATGTGATTTTATGGGATTTTTTAGAAGATAAAAACCCGAGTTTTTAATCCCTATAAGTGTTGGACCTGACTGTCTGCCGGTCGACCGGACTGGTCGGCCGTAGCAGAAGTCGGTAGACCGGTCCGGTCGACCGACGTGCACAGAACGTGCACACAGCCCAGGCCGACCGCCCGGTCGACCGCCAGAGAGCTTTTGCTCTCTAGAAATGGCCCTGGTCGACTGCCCGGTCGACCGGCATAGGGCTCTGCTCTCTATTTCTAGTGTCCGGTCGATTGGTGGCTTAACGGTCATAAATATGATCGTTAGCCGGTCGACCGCCCGGTCGACCGGAAGGGTACTGCCCTTTTCAGCTGCCAATGGGCAGATTTATTTTGGGGCAATATACCCCATTTCTTGAGCTGTTTCAAACAAGTTTTAGAGAGAAAAATTTTCTATCTTTCAGCAAGTTTTTAAAAGAGTTTTTGTGCCAAAAGATTTGATCTTTATTTATTTTTAAAAGGGTTGAAAAAATCAAGAAAAGGAGAAGTCTTTGGGATTGGTTTTTGATCTTCATTTTTATATCTATTTTAGAAGTTTTCCCAAGAGTTTTTCTTTGTGTTTTTGATTTCCAAACTCTTTATTTTTCTCACACTTGAGCCAATCATATCTATCCTATCTATAGGCTTTATTTTGTGAGAAAGATTTAGTTTGTGGTTGTTATACCACCAAGAGTTGTAAATCATCCATACTTTGTGATATCCCTCTAGTGAGAGGTGATTGTATTGTTATCCCTCTAGTGAGAGGTGATTGTGGAAGTGGTGTTTGCATCCCTCTAGTGAGAGGTGATTGAGTTGGAATCTCTCAAGTGTAAGGTGATCTTTGTTTGGCTAAGTGTCTATCCCTCTAAGTGTAGAGGTGATCTGTGTTGTGCCTTGCCTCTAGTGAGAGGTTATATTGTTGGAGAGAGGAGTTGTGTACTCCCAGTTTGTATTATCCAAATCCTCAGTGGAGGTTCCCTGTGTGGGAAGTCCTGTGTGGACGATTTAGTGAAAATCTTTCTGTGTGAAGGCGGGGACATAGAGCTGGGTGCTCGAACCTCAAAACATATCTTTGTATTTGTGTTTGATCCACTATCTCTAGCTCTCTCTCTCTCTCTCTTATATTGTCCCTTACATCATTTCATATTGTTCATATCATTTATATGCTTGGATTTGTTTGTGTGCCTCACTTTTGTTCAACCAAGAGAGCTTCATATAGCAGCTCAACTCTTATTTAGAGGAATTTAGAGGAGATAGTCCAGAGCCCTTCACCGGAAATTCGGCTACACTCTTTGGTTATACTTAATGTATTGCAATTAGTTTTTAATTCCATATTATTTGTCATTAGATTAGCCATACACCTATTCACCCCCCAGGTGTACTTTCACTTACAGGGTTTGGGCCTAAACCCAATTCATTTCAATTCATTCTTTTTTCTTTTATTAAACAATTGTTAACCACTTTAATACTATAATATAAAATTTATACATAGTATTTACTACGGTATTAGTGAACATGGGTATTACAGCCTTCTCTACCTCAAAGGTTTTATACCTTTCGTGCAGTGGTTGGAGAGTTCTAACTGACTGCAGTACTACATATTTTATATCAAAAAGACTATTCCAAATGGGGGCAACTATCAATTGGACAGGTGCTTCCTCGAGATTCATGATGCATCTTACATGGACAAATTTGCAGACCTCGTTGGCCTGGATGGATTCACCCGATTATCTTCTGGCGTCTTCTGGTGGCTGATAAATATCCGACATGGATACTTGGTTTTTCAGCAAGGGAACACCTGTACAGTGGAGCCTTAAATGCCTTGTCGGTTCGCTAGGCTGTTTGGTTATGACCAACTGTATGTTGACAATCTCAACCCAAACCTTCGCTTCTATGAAAATTTATTCGAAGGTGCCCGGGCATGGTACTGTAGCATAACCAGTAGAATAGGAGCTGTCTTTACCCTCCCTCACGAGACGCCCAAGTCTTATGCTAGTCTTGATTTTTGTACGTGATATTTCATGGCGAATAAGGTGCCTGGGTTTGGAATAAACACCTTGCGCATAAAGGGCATCAAATCCACGTACAAAGCCAAGGTAGGTCCAAGGGTTGTCGAGCAAGAGATGGCCGAGTATCAAGAGGCCGAGAAGGAAGCAAAAAAAGAGGACAAGAGAGAGGCCAGCAGCAAGAGCAGCTTCGGGGTCGTGGTCAGGAGCAGGAGGTGCAGAGGAACACCCCATTCGGAGGACTCGACAAGCTGTACCCAAGCATCCTCGAGCCTTTGCCTCCCAAGGCAAGACCAGCCCGGAGAAGGCCAGACAAGGATCTAAGGCTGCAGTTTTAGCTCAGATGCCTGAAATAATTCCTCCTGATACTGAGGAGCAGGAGGAGGAAGAAGAAGAATAGGAGGCAGTCCCGGCTCTTCGTCCCTGAGGTATGCGCAGCAGGGGCCCTGTAGTCTTGGCGAAGGTAGAGTCTACAGGCCAATTCATCATGGCTGAAGGGATTGTGGTTGCGGAACATCTTGAAGAAGTGACAGAGAGGGCTAAAGTTGAAATTCTATCTCAAACAGGAATGTCAATTCGGTAGGCAGCTTCTTCGGCCCAAGAAAAAGGGATAGAGGCAAAATAACAGGGGTCTCCAGGTGTTTTGATGCTTACTTCTCGGGTTGTGGAGTCACCCAACCACTGGGGTTCTCAGTGGCGAAGCCCCAATCACTGAGGCCTCTTTGCTTTAGGTGTCATTTTCATCATCTGAAGAGCACAACTACTATTCGGGAGACAAAGTTGACTTCGAAAATGAACCCACTCTTCCTGATACTGGCAAGTTTTTGCATATGTCAGAAAGAGATGCAGGCGTATGTTCCTGCAATGGTTCTGCCATCGGGGGAGGTTACCACCACCGAGAGTATTTCTTCTATCCCTCTTAATTATTTTCCCATTGAGCTAGGTAGATGTTTTAACATTTTATTTGAATCTCTTCTGCAAGAATGGCTACTGGTTTTGAGGCTACGACCTCCTCCCATATTGATGAGATGATCAAGGATCTAGCCCAGCTGAAGGGCCTTGAAGTTTCTGCTACTAGGATGATCCTTGAGAGTATAACCACCGTGACCAGGGAATCCTCATCCTAGAGCAGCCTATAAGGATCTACCATCTTCGGATCCTCAACTTGGTAAGAGGAAAAGGATTTTCCATATACTCCTATTCTCGTCATTATTACAAACATCAATGTTATGATTGCAGAGAGTATCAGGTGATAAGGAAAGAATAGTGGAGTATAAATGCAGATATTCAACAAAAGAGAGAAGGTTTAGAGACAACCTTGTAGTGCTTACTTACTCCGAAATGTATTTATAATGATTGATGTACTCTTTCCAAATCACCGTAATAGCATAGGCTATACGAGTCGATTCTCAGGGAGAGCTTGCGATGGAAGCGTTACGGTTTGGTATTGAAGATGGAAAACGAAGGTTCTTCTTTGTTTTTAAAAGAATGAAAAAGAAATGGAAAAAGAGATAAAAGAATTTGTGGATTTGTGCATGATGGAAAGAAAATGAAAAGAATTAGAAAATAAGATTTGCTTTGGAAAGAAAACTAAAAGAAGGAGAACTTTGTAAAAGACTTTAAGATGGAGAAAATCATGACTAGCTACCTTTCTAAATTGCTAACTTACTAGACTCCGTTATGGTGATGCTTGCCTCATGTTGATTCATCGGCATATGTATGTCTTGCGTGTTGGTCTAGTTACTTTCCCACTTGATTGATGGGTGATCTTCTTGGACTTGTCTTGTAGCCTCATTGATTTCATCGGCTCTCAAGATAGAATTTCAATGGTGGACTCGAGGAGTGACACTCAAGGGATGCTAAGGAAGAAGATACAACATTCATTAGTCATTCAAGGCAAATACAACAAGTTAGCATTGAAGTAATGAAGTTGTACAACAAATAGCATATGTTTGGTGATCCATCTCCATGTTCCATCAAGGCACTTGTTTTAAAGACAAGGCTCTAAATGAGACACACATGAATCATATGGAATTACAACAAGAGCTTGCCAAGCATGAAAGTAACCCATCGGGGCTGAAAAAGACTCAACAATTGCAAGATGAAAAATTAGCAATCACCCAAGAGTTAGAAGTTAGCAATGTTAGTGGTCAGCTAGTCATGTTAGAAGAAGTTAGCTACTAGCCATTACAAGAAAAGAAAAGCAATTCATGAATAAAAGTGTAAGGAAAGTAAAGCTTGAATGAAAGAATGCAAGTAAAATACTAGAAATTGCTCAAGTAGAGAAAGGAGATTGGATTAATCCTTGCTTCACAAGTTGTCACACCTTGGTTTACACAAGCTTTCTCTCTCTCTCACAAAATTTCTAGGAGGAAGAAGAAGAACTAGAGCAATAAAAATCCTAGAGAAAAACCTACAAAATACAAGCTCTATCCTCTAATCTCTCCTCCCTTCTTTCGCTGGCCCTGATGGTCTATTTATAGGCTCAGAGAGAAGGCTCTAGAACCCGGACAGGTGGAGGAAATCGCGGGCTCAACAGCCAAGATGATGCCGCGGATCCGCGGCCAGAGCCGCGTTTCCGCGGCAGAATCTGGGCCGTTAGGCCTGCGATTTTTGTTGCGGATTTCTCACAGGTTGTTAGCCACGTGGACCTTCTGGAATGTCTGAGCTGGCGCGTGGATGTCTCCAGGTCCTGGGCTCAACCCTTGGGCTCTCTTTTGGGCTTTGATTAATTCTCCTTTAATTCTTGATAATTAAAGGGATTATGGGCCTCTTCTCCATTAAAATATGGACCTGCAAAAAATAGAGAGAAAAAGATTAAAAATCACATTTTTATTTATGATATGCATGGTATGGATGTGGCAAAATATACAAAAATGAATAACAATCACACCCCCATACCTAGCTTTTGCTCGTCCTCGAGCAAAAAAGAAAGAAAAAGAAAATCCTAACTAGATTATTACACCACTTTCGTAGGTGACACGATTGCACTGAGCACGTGCAACAAGCCGTTAAACCTCTAGGTTACCCTAGAGGAGGAGTGTTGTCTCCTGAGGGTTTTCAGCGGATTACACCCACAAAATCCATAAAGAAAGAAAACAGATGTTAGTGTTTTTAAAAATACATTTTGAAAGAGAGACATGTTTTCGAACTATTTTTGCAAAAATATAAGTGATCTAAGGTCATAAGTCCACCTATAATCATTCTTCCTTAAACTTAGTCTCCATGCAGGATCTTGTCTTCAATTAAGGTAAAAATTCAAAATTGGATTGAATATTTTATCTTTCATAAAACCTAGATAGTATGCACATTGTGATAGTGAAGATTTCTGAGATTTCAACTCTAACCATCAAGCCATTTATTTATTCTTTATTTATTCTTTTATTTTTCTTAGTTTAGGCTTTCTAGTTTACCCATGTAGCGAGCCTATAACCGATGACTCCCAAACCAGACGGTCTTAGGGCACCAGATGAGAAAACATCCCTCGGGTTTAAGGACTCAAGTAAACAAGGCCACAAAACTAAGGGGGATTATTTATTTCCTTTACCACAGTTAGGCGTGAATAATGATGCTTCTTGAGGCACAATTATCCAGCTTAATAAGTGATGTTTTATATATATATATATATATATATATATATATATATATATATATATATTTTTTTTTTATTTTTTTTATGGCATTTTGGTCTTTGTCGCGGATCCGCGGCTTTGGCCGTGGAATCGCGGCAAATCAGAGGGCAACTGGTCTCTGCTTTCGAGAGCAGAGGCCCAGAGCCACTTATATGTTACTGCAATGCTAGTTTTCCTGTTTCTTCACCTGTAACCTGCAACAGAGAAGAAAGTTCGTTTAGTTCTTCAATCGAATCAAAACCGTTGCTCTCCCCGGCAACGGCGCCAAAAATTTGATCGGGGCGGAACTAGCACTCAAAAGTGTGTTTTATGTAAAATCGATGAAAAGCTCGAATGTGCTAATGTACCCTCGATACTTCCGTTATAGCATTGGCTTAACGGGTCGAATCCACAGGGAAGGGAGGCGATAGAAGCATTAACAGTCTCTATTCACGTCAGTTGTTAACACTTCTTCTTCGTTGAAAGAATGAAAAAGAATGAAAAAGAAAAGAAAAAGGAAATCCAGAATGTGGTATGTGAGGAGAGTGATGAAAACGGCAAAGAAAACAAGAGTGAAGCGTGGTTTGGAAAACAAAATAGAAAATAGAATGGAACACGGATGAACTAAGAAGGCGGTGAAAACATCGATAGAAAAATGAGAAAAGAGTTTGAAAAATGATTTCTAAAACAAAAGAAAAGAAAACTCATGGCTACTAACTACTAAATACTCCACTAACCATGCTAACCTCTTCGAGATAGTTGCCTCACATTTTGATCCTTGGCCATCACAATCCTTGGCTCCAAGAGACGGTACGAAGCATGGCTCATGGATGGTTCATCACATTCAAAACATTGCATCAAGAACAAGCTAATACAAGCATCACTCATTACACTACTAGCATGAAATAAAAGAGCATGAAATAAAAGAGAGTTAGCTTGGTTAGCAAGTTAGCAAGTTAGATGTTAGAACCCATCATCTTTGGCCATCAATGGCTCTTGCAAGAACAAGGCCTTGTAGAGGCAACCCGATTCATGTGGATTATCAAGTAAGTGGTTAGATGGTTAGTAGTTAGTAGTTAGATTGCCATGAGAAGAAAAACTAGCAAGAAATCATGTTAGAAGGTGAAGGAGATTACATTGGAAGCGAAAGGAGGCACCTTTACATAGAGTGTCACTCTCTATTACATCAATCCCTTACTTTCTCTCTCTCTATGAATCACTCAGCCCTACTACAACGATCTAAAAAGAAATAAAAAGTACAAGAAATGAAGAACACTCACCTACACTACACTAAAATCTGCACCTACTCCTAAAAACGAAAACTGCTTTCGGTTTGGGCCATTGCAGGGGTATTTATAGGCGAAAGAACTCTCCAGAAGACGAGACGGGGCCACGCGTCAAAAATCGACGCGTGGCTCCACTGGAATGCCGCGGATCCGCAAGGATTGCCGCGGATCCGCAGCAATTCCAGAGAGTTGGATCTCTGAATTTTGTCAGGCGCTCCCTCTGGCTTCGAGAATTGTCAGGGTATATCCCGTTTCTGGTATTTGCACCCGAATATTCGTCTGACAAGCGCAGGAGTCTAGGTTCAATGCATCTTCTAGAGAATCCTTTGCTTGGCCTCCAAGTAATGGGGGATTAATTACCCTTAATTGGGTCTAATTAAGCTCTTATTCCATCTTTGCCCTTGGACTTTGGATCTACCTGCAATAAAGACCAAAAACACGGTTTAGATCGACAATTTATTCATAAAGCGGTGAGAGAATGCGACATAATAATGCAGAATTGTAGACTAATCACACCCCCACACTTATTCTTTTGCTCGTCCCGAGCAAAACAAGAAAAGAAAAACTATACTACGAGGGTTATTACACCACTTTCGCAGGTGACGCGATTGCACTGAGCGTGTGCAACAAGCCGTTAAACCTCTAGGTTACCCTTGAGGAGGAGTGTTGTCTCCTGAGGGTTTTCAGCGGATTGCACCCACAAAATCCATAAAGAAAGAAGACTAATGTTAGTATTTTGAAAACGTATTTTGAAAGAGAGACAAGTTTCGAACTATTTTTGCAAAAATATAAGCGATCTAAGGTCATAAGTACACCACAAATCATTCTTCCTTAAACTTAGTCTCTATGCAAGATCTCGTCTTCAATTAAGGTAAGCATTCAAAATTGGATTGAATAGTTTATCTTTCATAAAACCTAGATAATATGCACTTTGTGATAGTGAAGATTTCTGGGACTTCAACTCCAACCATCAAGCCATTTATTTATATATTTTCTTTCTTTTTCTTTTTTTCTTTTTTTTTCCCCCTTCTTCCCTTAGTTTTCTTAGGCTTTCTAGTTCACCCATGTAGCGAGCCTATAACCGATGACTCCCAAACCAGACGGTCCTAGGGCACCAGATGAGAAAACATCCCTCGGGTTAAAGGACTCGAGTAAACAAGGCCACAAAACTAAGGGGGATTATTTGCTTCTTTTACCACTGTTAGGCGTGAATAATCATGCTTCTCAAGGCATAATTATCCAGCTTAATAAGTGATGTTTTATTTATTTAATTTTTTATGGCATTTTAGGTCTTTGTTTCCATCCCAAAATGTGTAAGTGTGAAGTGCATACTATCTAAGGCAAAAAATTCAAGATAAAAATATCTCCCCAACTTTTCTTACTTAGCCTATAATTTTAAACAAGATCCATTATTTCAACTAGGTTTAAGATGTCATAATTAAGGATTTCTTAATTTCTAAGATCATCTTAATTTTCTTAAAGATAGATCAAAACTTTTGTCTCTTATTTCAAAATTATTTTTTTTATTATTTTTATTTATTATTATTTTTTTATTATTTTTATTTTTCTAAAAAGAAAAGAGTAACATCTAAAAGAAAATAGAAAATCTACAAAGAAAAGTAAAATCTAAAAGAAAATAAAAAGCTAAAAAGAAAATGAAAAAAATCCTATGTTAGAATCTACCCCCCATACCTATCTCATGCATTGTCCCCAATGCATCGTGATGTATGTATGCATGAAACAAATAGAGAGGGAAGGAAGAATCACCTCAAAGTGAGAATTGGAAATAGTAGTCATGAGGAGGTGGGATTCTTGGTGCAATTTAGCACCTAAGTCCAAAACTTTTTATTTATTATTATTATTATTATTATTTTATAAAGAAAGAATAGTGTACAAAAATTATTTACAAGGAATATATACAAGTGTGTCCAGTGCCTAGGCTATTCTTTTGGTCTTTTCCCCCTGGCCCGTTTCCCATCGTTCCAGTGTGTTTGTTTGCGCGAGCTTGGTTGGGAAACGAGTTCTATTACTTTCTTAGCCCTAGGCATCTCCAGCTTCAATTTCTCATTGTTATTCATCCGCATTTCACCACAATGTTCCCTAAAGAGTTCTTCAACACCACTTTTTTCTCTTTGAATTTCTTTACTTCCAATGTCAAGAAATTCCAGCTCCTCTCTATACAACTCTTCAAAACTTAGGTCAACATTTCCTTCAAAAGTGTACAATCAGTTAACTGTCCCCGAGTTGACTCATCCAGGCACATGATTTCGTCAGCGAAGAGGTCTTCAAATGATATATCAATTGGAGGTTCTTGAATTGTATCCTCTTGGGATACGTTCACAGTTGGCTCCCTGAAAATGAAAATATCCAAATCAACTTTCCCCTTTTGAAAGGGTACTCGGATAACAGGATTTCCTATTTCAAGAGAATCACAAAGTTGTGACTCATCTTTTGAATCTTTACTTTCTTCCTCCAAATTGTCTCTAACAAAGCTGACCTCGAATGTTTGATCTTTTGTTTTACGAGGTTGTGTGTGGAAGACATTCACTTCACGAGTCATGTTACCAAAGGTTATCCTCATTGATCCATTCCGGCAATTGATGATGGCATTTGCTGTGGCCAGGAATGGTCGTCCCAAAATGACAGGAGTTTGAGCCCTATGATTAGTGTTAGACACAGGTTGTGTCTCAAGAATTACAAAATCCACAGGGTAAATGAACTCCCGAACTCTGACAAGGACATCGTGAACTTCCCCCTTAGGTTTCTTGACAGAGCGATCAGCCAATTGTATTGTCATTTGGGTAGGGCGGAGATCACCTAACCCTAATTGTTGGTACACAGAAAAAGGTAGGAGATTGATGCTGGCCCCCAAATCAAGCAGTGCCCTATTGATGGTAGTCTGTCCTATGGTGCAAGAGATGGTCGGGCTCCCTGGGTCCTTGTATTTCTCCGGAATTGACCCAGTGAGCAACTCATTGATGTTGGATGCTAGGAAGACTGTTTTAGGGACTTGTGTTTTCCTCTTCTTGGTGCACATTTCCTTTAAGAATTTCGCATATGATGGCACTTGTTGGATTGCATCAAGAAGAGGGACATTGATTTGGACCTTATTAAACATTTCTCTTATTTTCTCCATATGAGCATTTGACTTGTGATTCATAAGCCTATTTGGAAATGGTACACTAGGCTTATAAGGTTGCTCATCTTCCTTTTTTTACCCTTGGCTTTTGAAGTGGATGGCTCTGAACTAGAAGATGGGTTGTCAGAAGTTGGTTGCATTTGGATTGGAGGTGTTGGCTTTGGTGCTGATGGGATGATTGATCAGAAACCTTATTATCTACCTGTTTTCCAGATCTCAGGGTATGAATAGCATGGCATTGACTGGGGCCCGTGTCTTCCACTTCATGCAAAGGGAAGTGATGTTTGGGATTTGGCAATGGTTGGCTTGGTAACATTCCTTTTTGTCTTTCATTCACAGAATTAGCCAATTGCCCAATCTGGACCTGTACTTTATTCATCTCCTGACGATAGTCCTTTGCAAAGGTTTCTAACATTTTCTTCAAATCCGATATTTCTGAATCATTCTGGGGTGGATGTTGATGGTATGGAGACTGGAATTGTGATTGGTAGTGTGGTGGGTTCTGGTAAGATTGTGATTGTGGTGGACTTTGATTTGGATGAAAATATGGTGAATTTCGATTGAAGCTGGGTAGGTGAGACTGAGCATTATAAGGATGTGGCAATGGTGGCCTATGTTGCTCAGGACCAGACTGACTCCACGAAAAATTTGGATGGTTTCGCCATCCCGGATTATATGTGTTGGAGTATGGATTGTGATAGGGTCTGGTAAAAACTACATTCGTGTTCTCCTGATATGATTGATACTGATATAATGGACACTCCTCAAAGACATGGTTGAGATCATGGCAAAAGGTGCAACCAGGTTTGACCATAGGTGATGAGTTAACCTGATTAACAACAGAATGTTCTCGTGATTCAAGCAGTTCTATCCTCTTCATTAATTGGGTGATTTTTGCTTCAGCTGCTATTGAGGATTCTATCGAGTGCATCCCGGTTCTGGAAGTAGTGGGAGTGGGTTTATCAGGGCATGACTCTCACTGAATGGTTTTCTCAGCTAAGGCTTCAAAGAGATCCCCCCTGATGCTCATCTTTCTTTAAAAATTCCCCTTGGCACATGGATTCAAGGAGTGTTTTCGTTTGGTAATCTAGACCGTCATAGATAATCTGGCATTGATGCCATTTCTCTATGCCGTGATGAGGACATTAGGCTAGAAGGTCTTTAAAGCGTTCAAGATACTTCCAGAAGGGTTCATTTGATTCCTGCTTGAATTGCGTTATGTTTTTTCTCATGAGGGCTGTCTTGTGGATGGGATAAAATTCTTAAGAAAGACTTTTACAAAATCATCCCATGAAGATATCGAATTGGCGGGAAGATTGTAAAGCCATTTCTTAGCTAAATCCTTCAGTGCAAATGGTATGAACCTTAACCTAACAACATCCTCGGTCAATTGGAAAATTCTCATCATTACATATACTTCCTCAAACTCTCGAATGAAGAAGTACGCGTCCTCAGACTCTAGACCATGAAATCGGGGAAGTGTATTGATGAATTGTGGTTTCAGCTCAAAGTGATTTCCATTGGGTTCAGGGAGAAGAATGCATGATGGAAGCGAAGTGCGAATCGGGTAGAATCTATCTTGAAGCGAAACGTTGTTTTCCATAATGTCAAGTGGTTGTGTATGTGCAAGTGTAGAAAGTCTAGCAAGTCTTGCAGAATTTGAATCCCGGTACCACTCTCGCATATACAGTCACAAACAACGTGCACCGATCACACCAGCGAAAAGAAAAAATGAAAATAACAAACAATAAAAGAAAAATCAATCCAAGCTATCTAGGGTTCCTGGACCTAGACGACTCCTAACTGTTCGATGAACTGAAGAAGGTTGTTGCTTGAATCAGACCACAGCTAATCGCCAGGTAGGGGCAAAATACGGTGGGAGGTATCCGTGCGTAAGCAACGGGCCTTAATTACGCCAAATCACGGTATCTTCGATGCTTAACCTCTTAATCCCCAGCCTTAGACACTGATTTCACCGGAGTATGAATCAAAATCAACTTCCAACCTCAGCCGATCTCCTACTGAGTCCGGATGTCCCTAGGGCCAACGTCTATCAGATTTTATTATAAAGCTTGGGATTGTAAGTGCTGGAATGGTGGTTTTTGGGTTAAGAAAAGGGTGATGAAATCCCCACCTTATCTTATTTATTGGGTATGCCCTTAAAATCGATTTTGTGCAAGTGTACGATATAAACAAACTAGGTTCACTCAAAGCGATAAAATATCAACCAAGAAGTGAGTCCTAATCAAAATGCAATGCGCACGTACCTTGCTCCAGCACTCTTCAATAGTAAAGTAAATGAATTGAAATGACACGTGCCTAGAAATGCAAACGTCTAATTAATTTTTAACTTTGCAACAAATTTTTTACTGTTGATTATTAGCAGAAATATGGTGAAGCATATAAGAATTTAAGTATTGCAGCAGCTGTATTTTGCAGAGCAAGTAACCCTGCAGAAAATCTGTGAGTAGTTCACTCCTCCTTGCCGCGGATCCGTGGCTTTGGCCGTGGAATCGCGGCAAATCAGAGGGCAACTGGTCTCTACTTTCGAGAGCAGAGGCCCAGAGCCACTTATATATCACTGCAATGCTAGTTTTCCTGTTTCTTCACCTGTAACCTGCAACAGAGAAGAAAGTTCGTTTAGTTCTTCAATCGAATCAAAACCGTTGCTCTCCCCAGCAACGGTGCCAAAAATTTGATAAGGAAAGAATAGTGGAGTATAAATGCAGATATTCAACAAAAGAGAAGGTTTAGAGACAACCTTGTAGTGCTTACTTACTCCGAAATGTATTTATAATGATTGATTTACTCTTTCCAAATCACCGTAATAGCATAGGCTATACGAGTCGATTCTCAGGGAGAGCTTGCGATAGAAGCGTTACGGTTTGGTATTGAAGATGGAAAACTAAGGTTCTTCTTTGTTTTTAAAAGAATGAAAAAGAAATGGAAAAAGAGATAAAAGAATTTGTGGATTTGTGCATGATGGAAAGAAAATGAAAAGAATTAGAAAACAAGATTTGCTTTGGAAAGAAAACTAAAAGAAGGAGAACTTTGTAAAAGACTTTAAGATGGAGAAAACCATGACTAGCTACCTTTCTAAATTGCTAACTTACTAGACTCCGTTATGGTGATGCTTGCCTCATGTTGATTCAACGGCATATGTATGTCTTGCGTGTTTGTCTAGTTACTTTCCCACTTGATTGATGGGTGATCTTCTTGGACTTGTCTTGTAGCCTCATTGATTTCATCGGCTCTCAAGATAGAATTTCAATGGTGGACTCGAGGAGTGACACTCAAGGGATGCTAAGGAAGAAGATACAACATTCATTAGTCATTCAAGGCAAATACAACAAGTTAGCATTGAAGTAATGAAGTTGTACAACAAATAGCATATGTTTGGTGATCCATCTCCATGTTCCATCAAGGCACTTGTTCTAAAGACAAGGCTCTAAATGAGGCACACATGAATCATATGGAATTACAACAAGAGCTTGCCAAGCATGAAAGTAACCCATCGGGATGAAAAAGACTCAACAATTGCAAGATGAAAAATTAGCAATCACCCAAGAGTTAGAAGTTAGCAATGTTAGTGGTCAGCTAGTCATGTTAGAAGAAGTTAGCTACTAGCCATTACAAGAAAAGAAAAGCAATTCATGAATAAAAGTGCAAGGAAAGTAAAGCTTGAATGAAAGAATGCAAGTAAAGTACTAGAAATTACTCAAGTAGAGAAAGGAGATTGGATTAATCCTTGCTTCACAAGTTGTCACACCTTGGTTTACACAAGCT
This sequence comes from Agave tequilana, assembly GCA_038442645.1. NCBI lineage: Eukaryota > Viridiplantae > Streptophyta > Magnoliopsida > Asparagales > Asparagaceae > Agave > Agave tequilana. Next base: position 71,422 of record JAVJIF010015636.1, read on the forward strand.
TTCTCTCTCTCTCAATCTCTCTCTCACAAAATTTCTAGGAGGAAGAAGAAGAACTAGAGCAATAAAAATCCTAGAGAAAAACCTACAAAATACAAGCTCTATCCTCTAATCTCTCCTCCCTTCTTTCGCTGGCCCTGATGGTCTATTTATAAGCTCAGAGAGAAGGCTCTAGAACCCGGACAGGTGGAGGAAATCGCGGGCTCAACAGCCAAGATGCTGCCGCGGATCCGCGGCCAGAGCCGCGTTTCCGCGGCAGAATCTGGGCCGTTAGGCCTGCGATTTCTGTTGCGGATTTCTCGCAGGTTGTTAGCCACGTGGACCTTCTGGAATGTCTGAGCTGGCGCGTGGATGTCTCCAGGTCCTGGGCTCAACCCTTGGGCTCTCTTTTGGGCTTTGATTAATTCTCCTTTAATTCTTGATAATTAAAGGGATTATGGGCCTCTTCTCCATTAAAATATGGACCTGCAAAAATAGAGAGAAAAAGATTAAAAATCACATTTTTATTTATGATATGCATGGTATGGATGTGGCAAAATATGCAAAAATGAATAACAATCATCAGGCTGGCTCAAGTAGAAGAGCCCGTGATAAGCACTGGCGTAGAGGACAGCACACTTCAAACTTCAACTGCTTAACCGGGTACTGTGGAGTTTGTTCTTGCGCATGTTGCTTCAGAGGCTACAACGATGATAGTCCTGGAGGTGTCAGCCGTGACCTCAGCATTGATAGAACCTGTTATTGGCTTCATCTCTGCACCAAGTGAGATGGCTCTCGCCTCTACGGACATTATACGCACAAGTATAGAAAGGGAATCCGGGAGTGCACCAACAGAACTGGCTCTAGCCATGGACATCATGGAAGAATTGGCACATCAGATGGTACAATAATTCTTCACCTTCATGAGGTTTTGCATCGAACAGGTTCTCTCTGGGAGAAGTTCCTTTGAGTTTGCCTAGATGCTTCTTGAAAATCAGATTGAGAATATCCGTCATACTGAAAGCTCAGAGTAAGTTAGGGCATACCTGACGCTAGTCAAACAGCTGGGGATATGCTCGAAGAAGCTAAGGACTCTGAAGAAGGCTAGTCCGGTGGACGAGGATCGATTGATGTTGGATAAGCTTCTCACTGCTCAAGAATGTGAGCGGAAGGAGACGGAGGGGTATATGGCTGAGGAGGCCCGTCACCTCAGTGACTTCTAAGCCAACTATCAAAAATTATTTGATGACTCCAGGGAATCCTAGGTCATCACCAAGAATGCAGAGAAAGTTATAACCACTGCTCGGCAGCTATTACCAAAGCGTAAGCCTAAATTCAGGTAAATGAGCAGAAGCTTGCTACTGCCAGGAAAAGGCTAGAGGAGCTAGAGGTTGCCTAGAAGCAGGTCAAAGAAAGTCTTACTGCCCGTTCTTCCAAGCTGAAATCTCTTCAAGCATGGCTAGCCATGAAGAGATTCATATTAGAGGAAGAATTAATGGTTCAAGCTTGAGCAGAAGTTGAGAAGGCACCCCATTGCGAAATATAGCGCCTCCAGGACCGGATTTACTCTTTGGCTGTGTAATCACCTAGAAGGGGGTGAATAGGTGACTAGCTAATCTAATGGTCAATAATGTAGAATTAAAACTATTTAATGCAAACTAAAACTTCTTAAACTAAACACCAAGTATTGATTGCTGAAATGAAAGAACAATCAGAGAGTTAAGAAATTACCGTGTAGCTTGTGGCTAACGGGTCGTGTCCACGAGGAGGAATGCGATGAAAGCTTTTTGGTGTTTCATTTAATAACAAAGAATTATGCTCGTTTTTTAATTGAAAAGAGAATGGAAAGAAGGAGATAATTAAAAGAGAAATTGTAACTTTGGAGAAGACTTTAGAGAAGGTGATTTTAAAAACTTTAAAAATTGTTTGGTTGTTTTAAATATAAGAAGAAGAAAATCTGGGCTCACTATCTCACTACTCAACCGTTTTTTCTTCTATTGAAATCCTTAGTACATCAACTTGATCATAGGCAAAACATAAGGTTGACTTTAGAAAGTGTGAAGTAAAGCATATAAGATGGCTGAAAAAGTTAACTCTTTTCTTTAAGAAACCGTTTTGAATCGAATGTTAAATCATCAAGCGCAAAGAAGCAAGTATGAGATAAAAACAAGTTCAAGAGACGTTCTTAAAAGAAGTATGAGTTTAAAAATTCAAACCCATCCTCATGTGCCTTCAAGAACACTTTCAAGAAGAAAGGCTTTAAGTTAGGCAAGCAAATTATTCATTGGGTCTTTTTTATTAAAATCAGAAAAGAAGAAGAATTGGAGAGGTGTACAATAGTGAGCCCAGAAAACCGATTTAGCTACTCATGAAAGTTAAAGAAAAATGGAAGTAAATAACGCAAGACATACCATAAAATGAGTAGTAGAAAAAGTAGCTCAATTCTTGTATTGATGTCACTTCAATCTTCAAGTACAAGCACTCAATTCCTCTCTCTCACAAGTATTTGTACTGAACTACAAATTGTAAAACAAAAATACAACTTTTTTACTATCTAACAAAGAGACTAAACCTTAAAGTATAAACAAAATTCGAATCCTAGTCTTCGCTCCTTTTTGCTCTGTTGAAACTGGTATTTATAGGGAAAAACCAGAGGGGGGAATCATATGAAGATTGGGGGAGCAAACGCTCCCCCAACAGAGGCAACAAACAAGCGGAAACACAGCTAGGGCCGCATTTCCACGGCCCTGGTGTGGCCAGTTGGCCACACCCAATTGGTGGGAGCTCCTGGTTTGGTGATTCTCCTGTATCTTCTTCTGCTTTTCTCGTTTCTGCTTCAAGATTTGACGAAACAGCCTTTGAATGTTGGCTTCAACCGTTTGATTTGGGAGGATTCTTTTCAACCGATTTTTAACCTCTCTGATATACCAAGATTTTGCCCTGATTTCTTGATTTCAAATTTATTCTGAATTAAATCAGAATTTGGTGGGCTTTTGGGCTTGTTTCTCTTTCCTTTCTTTTAGCAATTGGGCCTACATTAAACAAAGAAGAAGAAGACTTATTAATAGGATTTATTAGCTAAAAAGTATGATAAGGTGACAATGTATATGCAAAATATGTGACTGATCACACCCCCACACTTATCTTTTGCTCGCCCTCGAGCAAAACATCAGACTAATTCTAATCAATTATTAGATCACTTTCGCAGGTTACTCGATTGCACTGAGCATGTGCAACAAGCCGTTAAACCTCTAGGTTACCCCTAGAGGACGAGTTTTGTCTCGTGAGGGTTTTCAGTGGATTGCACCCACAAAATCCATAAAAATGTTAGTATTTTCGAAAAGCATTTTTAAAGGAGAAAATATTTGAAGTATATTTGTAAGGTTTTAGGTAATCTATAAGTTATAGGAATATCAAATTTTTCATTCCGAAACTCAGTCTCTATTCAAAAACATGTCATCAATCAAAGTAAGGAGTCAAATTGTACTTCTCATCTAGTCTATTAATTTACCCTGAGTAGTATGCACTATCGTTACTGTGAAGTTGACTAAGGGTTCTTTAATATTAACTCCTATGCCTTATTTAATTTATTTTTGGTGAAATTTATTCCTCAATTTCATTAGGCTTTCTAATCTGCCCATGTAACGAGCCTTTAGTCGGTGACACCCAAACCGGACAGTTTTAGGGCACCAGGTGAGAAAACACCCCTAAGGACTTAAATACTCGAGCAGACAGGGCCACAAACCAAGGTCTTTATTTATAAAATGTACCCCTTTTAGGTGTGAATACTTATCCTTCATGAGGCACAAATACCCAGCTTAATCAGAGGATTTATATATATATATATATATATATATATATATATATATATATATATATATATATATATATATATTCAAACTTATCTAATTATCTTTTGCATAAATACCAAGGCTTGCTTAGGCCAAAGCACCTAGCTAATAAATAATTAGATTTATTTATTTATTTTTTTTACATATATTTTTTTATAAGGCATAAGAGTCTTTGTTTTAAACCTTAAGTGTGTAAGTGTATTTAGTGTGCATATTTTATCAAGGTAAATATCAAGACTAAATTACTTTCACAAATTTTCTTCCTAACCCTAAAAATCAAACAAGTTATCTGACTTTGACCAAGTATAAGAAATCCTAATTATGATTTTCCTATTCCTTAAAATTGACTTAATTTCTTACAAAAAATATATCAAAATATTGTTCTAACCTTTCAAAAAGTTTTTTTTTGGGGGGTTATATTAGTCATGTTAACCCTCCCCCACACTCATCTCATGCATTGTCCCCAATGTATGAAAGAAATGTATAGATGCATGAAATAAAATGGAAAAGAGGGAAGTTACCGATACACGGGGTCAAAAAAACCCATAGCCGTTTCATTTACCGGCACCAATTCCAAGAAAGGTTTAAGGCATTGATCATTTACCTTAAAGTCATTTCCATTCTTGGTGTCACTGATCTCAACTGCACCGTGTGAAAACACGATTTTTACAACGAATGGCCCAATCCATCTTGATTTCAATTTTCCTAAAAAAAGATGAAGCCTAGAATTATAGAGTAAGACTTTTTGTCCAGGGACAAAGATTTTTCTTATGATGTGTTTATGTTGAAAAATCTTAACTCTATCTTTAGTGATCCTAGCATTTTCATAGGCCTCGTTTCTTAACTCCTCTAATTCGGAAATTTGTAACTTCCGAAGGTCACCGGTCTTAGTCAAGTCAAAATTCAACTGCTTGATTGCCCATAAGGCCCGGTGCTCTAACTCAATGGGCAGGTGACAAGCTTTACCATAGACTAACCTATAAGGAGACATTCCTAGAATCGTCTTGAAAGCGGTCCTGTAGGCCCATGGGGCATTTACAAGTTTGATGGACCAATCTTTCCAGTTTTGGTTCACAGTTTTCTCCAAGATAAGCTTGACTTATCTATTGGAAACCTCAACTTGCCCACTGGTTTGAGGATGATAAGGTGTGGACAACTTGTGAGTTATGGCATACTTTCGCATAGAGCTTCAAAGGATCTATTGCAAAAGTGAGTGTCATTTTCACTGATGATAGCACGAGGGGTTCCGAAGCGTGAAAAAATGTTCTCTTTCAAAAACTTTATGACAACTTTGTTATCATTAGTTTTACAAGGAATGGCTTCACCCACTTGGACACATAATCCACAGCAACCAATATGTATTAGTTTCCAAATGAAATAGGAAATGGACCCATAAAGTCGATGCCCCAAACATCAAAGAGTTCTATTTCTAGAATTGGGTTGAGGGGCATCATATTTCGTTTTGAGATCCTTCCTACCATTTGGCATCTATGGCAAGTCTTGCAAAATTCATACGCATCCTTGAATAAAGTGGGCCAATAGAACCCGCTTTATAGCACTTTTTCACCAGTCTTGCGGGGACCAAAGTGTCAACTACATGCAAGTTCGTGAAAAAAGGATAGAACACTCTTAACCTCCTCATCAAGAATGCATCTCCTAATAATTTGATCAGAAGAGTACTTAAAAAGATACGGTTCCTCCCAAAAGAAATACCGGACTTGGGATAAGAACCGGTATATATCGTTTTTGGACCAATGACACGGAGTTTAGTTTGTGACTAAGTAATTCACTATATCAATAAACCAAGGTTCCCTAAAGATAGCTAAGAGATTTTCATCAGGAAAATCCTCATTTATGGGCAATTCGTTGCATGGAGAATTAGGGATTTATGAGAGATGGTCAGCAACAATATTTTCTACGCCTTTCTTGTCTCAAATCTCAAGATCGAATTCTTGAAGAAGAAGGATCCAACGAATGAGTCGGGCCTTGGCATCCTTCTTCATCATGAGGTACCTAAGCGCAGAATGATCGGTGAAAATGGTAGTTTTGGACCCTAGTAGGTAGGGAAGAAATTCTCTAAGGCAAACACTACTGCCAAGAATCCCTTCTCAGTCGTAGTGTAGTTCAATTGAGCATCGTTGAGAGTCCTACTAGAGTAGTAAATCACATGCTGCTTATTATCAATGTGTTGTCCTAGGACGGTGCCTATGGCAAAATTGGAAGCATCGCACATGATTTCGAACGACTTAGACCAATTCGGAGCAGATATGATTGGTGCAGAAATAAGCTCTCTCTTAAGCTTCTCCAAGAATTCATGCATTCAGTATCAAAGGTGAAGGACACATCCTTAGCTAACAGATTAGTCAAGGCCTAGCAATTTTGCTAAAATTCTTGATAAATCTTCGGTAGGAACCTGCGTGTCATAATAAGAAGGATCTAATGTCCTTAACGCATTTGGGCATAGGAAACTTAGCAATAACCTCAATTTTAGCTCTGTCCACTTCAATTCCTTTCTTGGAAATTTCATGACCCAAGACAATTTCATATTTTACCATGAAGTGGCATTTCTCCAAATTCAGTGTCAGATTTTTCTCAGCACAACATTGGAGGACAAGTTCTAAATGGTAGAGACATTGAGTGAATGAATCTCCGTAGATGGAGAAATCATCCTTAAAGATCGCTAAGAATCGTTCTACCATATCAGAGAAAAGACTCAACATGCAGCGTTGAAACGTTGCTGGGGATTGCATAAGCCAAAAGGCATTCGACGATAAGCAAATGTCCCAAATGGACATGTGAACGTAGTCTTTTCTTGGTCCTCAGGAGCAATAGGGATCTGATTATACCCCGAGTAACCGTCCAAGAAACAGTAATACTCGTGACCCGCCAAACGTTCAAGCATTTGATCAATAAAGGGAAGTGGAAAATGGTCCTTACGAGTTGCAGCATTAAGCTTCCTATAGTCAATGCAAACTCGGATCTTTGTGGGAAGTCGAGTTTGGACCAACTCTTTGTTCTCATTTTTCACTACAGTGAAACGGGATTTCTTTGGAACCGCGTGGACAGGACTGACCCATTGGCTATCAGAAATGGGATAAATTATCCCATTATCTAAGAGTCTTACAATTTCAGCATGAACAGCCTCTTGCATTGTAGGGTTTAACCTACGCTGCGGATCTCTTTTAGGTGTGGCATCTTCATTGAGATAAATGCGATGTTGAATGATGGTCTGACTTAATCCCTTTATATCAATCATAGTCCAACAATGGCTTCCCTATGTTTTCTTAGAATTGCTTTAAGATCTTCTTCTTCCCCGTCATTTAAATGGTAGGCAATGATGACAGGAGAGGTCTCTTATTCGCCTAGATAGACGTACTTGAGATGCGTAGGTAAGGCTTTTAATTCTAAGGAAGAGGAAGGTTGGTTGGAAGGACTAGTCAAATTTGTTGACTCCATTATTAGTGAAATAGGGTTCGAGGCCCATTCACATCAGAATCTACAACCTGATCAAGATTAAAGTCGTTAGACTCTAACCCGAAGTCACACTCAGCTTCTAGTTCCAATTCTTCCCTATGTTCACTTGTTAAGTTCTCAATTAGGTTGACTTCAAATGTTTGGTCCTCAAGATCGCGGGGTTATTTTCTAGATTGAAGACATTGACTTCTCTAGTCATGTCCTCAAAGGTTAACCTCATAGACCCATTCCTACAATTGATGATGGCATTGGCAGTTGCAAGGAATGGTCGCCCTAGGATAACAGGAGTTGAGCCCTATGATTGGAGTTGGACACAGGTTGCGTCTCCAAAACTATGAAATCCATAGGGTAAATAAACTCCCCTATCCGGATCAGAATATCATTAATCTCCCCTTTTGGAACTTTTACTGAACAGTCAGCCAGTTGGATAGTGACTCGAGTTGGACTAAGATTGTCCAACCCGAGTTGTTGATAAACTGAGAATGGAAGCAAGTTGATACTTGCCCCCAAGTCAAGAAGTGCATGACTAATCTCGGCTTGTCCTGTTGTGCAGGCAATAGTGGGACTACCTGGATCCTTGTACTTGACAGGGATCGGACCCGATAGTAGCTCACTAATGTTGGTGGCTAAGAAGACCTTTTTTGGTACATTAGTCTTTCTCTTCTTGGTGCACATGTCCTTAAGAAACTTAGCATAGAAAGGGACTTGTTGGATGGCATCAAGAAGTGGCACATTTATCTTTACTAGATTAAATATCTCAATTATCTTGTCCATGTGTGAATTTTGCTTGTTATTTTTCAGCCTATTAGGAAATGGTACTATAGGTTGGTGCACCTGACTGGTTGACTTATCTTTTTCAAATTCGTCAGATTTGGAAGAATTTGGATTAGATGAGGTGGATGCTTGATTATGGTTGTGCTGAATGGGATTGGTTGGCGTTGACACTTGATTATCAACTCCCTTTCATGACCTCAATGTATGAACAACATTACATTGATTTAATGAATGATCCTCAGCCAAATGAGCTTGTTGAGAATTCCTAGGATTGGTTATTGGCTGACTAGGCAGGGTACCCTTCTGTCTCTCATTCTGTGGAGTGGCTAGTTGGCTCATTTGAACCTCTAACCTCTGTATAGTTTGCATGAGAGAATCTTGGTTTTTCATGTATCTTTTGATGTTTCTCTTAAAGTCAGTCATTCTCCTTTCTAGTTGAAGATTTTGGAAGGAGGATTGTGGAGCTTGGTTGGGAAAGTTTTGTTGATAGTTTGAAAAGTTAGGTGGATGGTTGGGAGAATTATTATGGAAATTAAAAAAGTTGGGTTGATGATTGAAAGAATTATTGGCATGATGGAAGTGGCTAGCATGATTTGATCGTGAATAGTCATTGTTATTTTGGCTCCATGAGAAATTAGGGTGATTTTTCCAGCCAGGATTGTACGTTGGTGCATAAGGATTATTGTTCGACCTTAAAAAGGCTGCATTCATCAGTTCATGGTATTGTTGTTGAGCCTGAAACACAGGGCACTCCTCGAACACATGATTCATGGCTTGACAGTAAGTGCAGCCCGGAGTTGGAAATTAGTTTGGGCTGACTTATTGACTGGACTTGGTTCCTTCGTTTCTAGAGCTTCCAGTCTTCTTGCTAGGTTAGCTAACTTAGCCTCATTAGCGATGGATGATTCGATAGAATGGAGACCTCCTTTTGAAGAGATAGAGTTTGGATTCCTAGAGGTCTCACTAGTAGGTTCCCATTGGATGGTCTTTTTAGCTACGTTTTCATACAAATCCCATTCTTCATTTTCATCCTTCTGCAAGAATTCCCCTTGGCACATACATTCTAAGAGGGAGGAATGCGATGAAAGCTTTTGGTGTTTCATTTAATAACAAAGAATTATGCTCATTTTTTAATTGAAAAGAGAATGGAAAGAAGGAGATGATTAAAAGAGAAATTGTAACTTTGGAGAAGACTTTGGAGAAGGTGATTTAAAAAACTTTGAAAATTGTTTAGTTGTTTTAAATATAAGAAGAAGAAAATCTGGGCTCACTATCTCACTACTCAACTGTTGGCCCAAAGGCCATTAGTTCTATATCTTGTTGAATATTTTGATGATAACAAACCATATTTAGTTATGTATTTAACAATTTTGTTTAAAAGAATTTCAGGTTAAAAAGGTTGATTTGATGGCTCCACTATCAAGACTCACAAGTTTGGACGCCGCTAAAGATGTGCATTCCCAAGCTAAGCACATTAGGAAGCTTCAGGATCAAGACATGAAGAAAAGACCAAGTCAAGATCAAGACAATGAAAAAGTCCAAGATTTGTAATTTTGCTTTTCTTTTAGACTTTTTGTCAAAACTAGATGTTAGAAGTAGATTTATGGGATTGTCACTTACACACACTTTAGTTTGATATATGGCTTCAAAAACAATTTCAAATTCTATTTCCAACTTAGTTTTATAGCTAACATGTTTTTCGGAAATTTGTTTTAAACTCTAAGTTTTTGGAAAAACCGATTTTGAGAAAAACAAGTTTTTATCAAAGAGAAACTTTATCAAAATGTTTTAACATGTTAGGGTAGTGACATATGGTCATACTCCTATTTTTACAAGGTCCAAAACCCCAAACCACAAGACCAAATCTAAAGACCCAAGTTCTGGCTTTCTGCAGTTCTGATTTTTCAGAATTGACAGGAGCCGGTCGACCGTCCCGGTCGACCGACGTACACACTGTGCATGTGTGTACGTCGGCCGACCGCTCCGGTCGATCGGAGCACTTACAGTGCTCTCTGTTTGTTCGGGTCGACCGGGGCGGTCGACCGTAGTCCCCCAACGGTCAAAAATATGACCGTTGGCGGTCGACCGGCCCGGTCGACCGGCAGCTGTCAGAAGTTCTGACAGACTCCAACAGCTATATTTTCTGACAGATTTTGTTGGGATCTCACCCCCAACGAATCTCTCTTGCTGTTTTACCCAGTTTTCAACCCCTATAAATAGAGGGTCACTTCAACATGATAAGATAACAATTCCTAAACATTTTTACAAGAGATTTTCATAAGAATTTCAAATCTTCATTTTAGAAAAGATTTTCAAAGCCAAAATTTTCATACACCCATTTGAAGCCTATTCCTCTACTTCTCTCTAGATTTTGCACTACACAATCCCAAATTTCTACATCTACATATTGGTTATAGGATTGTGCAAGTGAGCTATTTTGTGATCAAGTGTGATCATTTTCTTCTTGAGCGAAGTTGTAGAGGCATCTGCCTCAAGGCGAGCTAGTGTGCTCCGGGTGGTGTTGCGGCATCACAAGTGATCGGACAAGTGTGTCCTTGTATTGAAGATCCGGTGGGATCGACAATAGTGAAAATCCTTCAAGTGTGAAGGCGGGGACGTAGAACGTGGCTCAAACCTCGGAAACATATACTTGTGTTTGCGTTTGCTCGAATTTTCTCTAAACTCAACTCCTTTAATTCTTGCACTACTTATTGTGTTTATTGCTAGTCTTTTAATTTGAGCAATTTGTTAGTAGAATTTTTAATTCCGCATTATTGCCACATTTCATATAGCCATCACCTATTCACCCCCCCTCTAGGTGATTTCAATTGGTATCAGAGCCTAACCCTACAATTTGGTTTAACCACCTTAGGGAGATCCTTGTTATTTGGCTATATTATTTGCATTTTTCATTCATTGTGCTTTATATTACTCATCCATGGCATCACTTGACTTTTCTAGCATCAAGTCCCCACCAAAGTTTGATGGCTTGAACTTTCCCATATGGAAGGTCAAGATGAACTTCTTCCTTAAGTCCCTAGGAGTTAGGGTTGCTAGGTCCATTACTAGAGAATTTGTTGAACCCCTCACTGATGAGAGCTCATGGTCCGAGGACACCTCCAAGGATTATGAAGCTAATGCTAGAGCCCAATATGCCTTGACCCAAGCCTTAAATGAGGATGACTTATCACGCATCATTAATTGCAAATCCGCATTTGAAGTTTGGAATATTTTAATGTGACTCATGAAGGAACGTCACAAGTCAAAAGATCCAAGATTGACTTGCTACGTTCTCAATATGAGAATTTTTATATGTTTGATAATGAGAGTATTGATGACATGCTCACGCGTTTCACCAAGATTACTAATGCTTTATCTTCTCTAGGTGACGCAATCGATAATGACCAAAAGATTCGAAAGGTCATTCGGGCTCTTCCCAAATCTTGGGAAGTGAAAGCTACTACCCTCAAGGAGCTCAACGATCGGGAGGAGATGGACTTCTCCAGCTTCATTGGAAATCTCAAAACACATGAGATGGAAATGAAGGTTAGAGAAGAGAGGGAGGCGCCCAAGAAGAAAGCGATCGCCTTCAAAGCCGCTCCAACCATTCTTGAACAGGATGACTCATCGGAGGATTGCGATGAGGACTTCGCCATGCTCATCCGGAAGGTGGGCAAGATGTTCTACAAGAAGGGGAGGCAAAGCAACTTCCGAAGAGGGAGACCTCAAGGAAGGTATGAAAAGAAAAGAGAAGAACCCGGTCCTTGCTTCCATTGCAAGAAGATCGGACACCTCATTGCCGATTGCCCCGCACTTCAAGCAACCACCTCCAAGAATGCCCCAAAGAAGAAAACGGCTATGGTAGCAACATGGGATGACACGGAGTCAGAATCCGAAGAGGAGAACGACGCCGCGCACATGTGTTTCATGGCACATGGGGAGGATGCATCAAAGGTAACAAACGAAAACTCTATAGATGATGATGAGTTAACTATGGATGAGTTAGCCCAATTTTTTGAAGAACTTCAACATAGGTATGAGATTTCTCAATCTCATAATAAAAAATTAAAAAGGGAAAATGAGTCTTTAAAAGATAAAATTAATATTATTGAAAAAGAGAAAATGATTTATCTTGTGCTTTTAAGAAAGTAAAAATTGATTTTGAAATCATAAGTTAGCTTGTAAAGGGAAACCCCCATTGCATCATGTAACAAAAATGAATTTTTAGAAATTCAAAAACGAGTTGATGTTTTAGATTCAACTCTTAAAAAGTGTGCTTTTGATCTAAATAAATTTGCATCTAGATTTCCTAAGGGAGTAACCCAAGGGAAACACACTCACCATTCACATGCACGGAAACATGCACACACACACATAAACATGCATACATGTATGGTAGTGGTAGAATTTACATTTGCACGCATTGTGGCCGCAAAGGCCATTTAGAAAAATTTTGTTTTGCTAAACATAATGTAAACAATAAATATGTTTGGGTTCGTCCCGGTACTAATCCAAAAGGACCCAAAAAGATATGGGTACCAAAAGACCCACCAAATTTAGATGATGCAGGTGGATCTTCTTCCTCCAAGACTTAGGGGGAAACGGTGCCCGGGTGGTGGATGCAACTAAGCTCAAAGAACACATCGCATTTGCATCGCTATCATGGAGGCACCTATTTTGGAGATTGCCCATGCTTGGTAACTTCTCCATTTAAAAGTTTTTGTTTGGTTATTTATATACACATGTATAGGATTGTTAGTTTACTTTTATGATACATTGATATATGCTAATGTAAACTTACATCCCTATCATGATTGTGTATATGCCATGTTTTAATATCTTGTCTTTTATACCATGTCCATTGTATGTCTACATGCCATGCCTAGACTAGCTTATTTATATATACACATTGTATTTTCAAAAATAGAAATAAAATTTTGTAAAAATTTCATATGCAAAGTAAATACGTTAGAGATGGTAATTGCGCACCTCAACTCATTCAAGAGGAATCAAGAGGATGAAGTTCAGAACCCGTCACCGGGTATTCGGCTTCAACATCTCTAAAAACTTTGTTTTTGTATGAAGATTAAATAAAATGTTTTGTGTGAATATTTTGGTTGACATGATAACCTAATGAAGATTTAAAAACATTGTTGTATTTTGTATGTTATATATATATATCCTATTTAATTGTTAAATATTTTCATTTAAAAGTTTTTTTTGGAGCTCTGTCTGTCCACAGTTTTTTGGGCAAAGCCGGTCGACCGGCCCTAACCCGGTCGACTGCCAGTGCCTGAAAGAGAACAATTTTTGCTCTCTGTTGCCGGTCGACCGGTACGGTCGACCGCTCTGGATTACAGTGCTCTCAGGTTTTTCCAGTCGACCGGCCCGGTCGACCGTTCGTCGATTTCAGCCCCAAATCTGCTATTTATTTCTCTCTTCTCTCTCTCATTTCTCTCACACTCAACCGGCGACCCACTTTCTTCCCCTTTTCTCCAAAAATTCTCCCAACTCAAAATCTCTCAAATTCCTTCAAAACCCAAGTTGGATTCACTCTTTGTGGGATAGATCTTCAGTCTCAGGGCTTCCTCACCATCAGAATCTCAGGGATTCATGATCTAGGGTTAGGGTTTCTCCATTTTCAGGTAAAAATCATCTTTTTACTCTAAATCTTGATATCTAGCTCTTAGTTTTCCTTTCACTTGTCAAAGATTTCTAGGTTTCCTTTGTTTAGATCAAGCCAATACCATCTACCCTAAAAATCAACTAAAAATCACTCTTTTCACCAAAAATGTCAAAGAGATCTAGGTCTGAGAAGGGAAAAGCATAGTTCCCTCATCTTCCACCACTCCTACACCTAAAAGACCTTTTGTGAACGATCTTGCAGAAAATCGTTTCATACAACTTTCCAAAAAATCTGTAATTTCGGGAAGATGCGTCATTTTAAAGGATTTTGAACACCTAGGCATCCCTCGTATCCTCAAAAGAAACTCTTTGCATCATTTTATAACTATTAGGGAACCTGTCTATACATCCCTTGTTCACTATTTCTATGCAAACTATGCCTTTGAGGGAGGTCGTGTTAGATCACTTGTTTTAGGGAGAGATATAGACATCCCTATATCACGATTTGCTGACTTGCTACATCTCTCGTTTGGAGGAGTGGATGTTTATACTTTTGATCTACACGACTTTGAGTATCCGGACGGTGAGTCTGCGCTCACCGCCTCCACTTTGATTCACGGGGATGACAACCCCAGTTTAGTAAGGAATGAGGAGGTCAACAAATTTACCCTCACCTCCCAAGTCCTTGCAAAATTCATTTTCTACAACATTTTGCCTAAGTCCGGTGAGTATAGCAATGCTAGGGGTTCAGTTCCTCTCATAATTTATTGCCTTCTGAAAGGCATCAAGATTGATTTTTCTCACCTCATTGCTACTCACATGGCCTCTGACCATATCCGCATGTCCGGTAGGCACTTGCCTTATGGAATGCTTATTACTCATTTGCTTCAGAGATTAGGTTTTGATTTGTCCTCTAAGACTCCCTGTCAGCCTGCTATAAATTTAGACAGCGTCCTTTTGAAGAGGATGCAGGCTCAAATGCGTCGTCACGCACAAGAGCACCCTCCTGCACCTCCTGCTGATATTCCAGGGTCATCTTCGGCTCCTAGATCCTCTTCCGTCCTAGGGATTTCATCTGCATCTGTGCCATCTTTATCACCTGAGTTCCAGTCCTTCATATCTTCTGAGATTCGCTCTCAGATCCAGGAGCATCAGTCTTGGATCGAGCAGCGAGACGCAGCCTTTCGGGCGGATTTGGAGCAGCGTGATGCAGCCCTTCGCGCGGAGATGGATTCGCACTTCCAGGGATTTCGCAATGACATGACTTATTTTGCGAACGCCATGAGATTCGTGGATTCGCAATTTGAGACATTATTTGCGAAATTCGATATGCTTGGTCCAGATCCCACGACCATTTCTTGTCCTCTTCCATCCTCCGGTCCTCCATTTCCTATCAGAGACCCTACTGTGGCTCCACCTCCACAGCCAGGCGTTGCCGGTATCGATCCAGAGGAGGTCGGTCATGAGGATGATGATCATGATGGTGATGAGACCATGGCAGAGGGTGGCGCGGAGGAGAGTTCGTCTGAGGAAGGCGACGCTGAGGAAGGTTCTTCAGACGACGATGCTGCTGGTGGTGCTGAGTGACCTGCCCCTTTTGATGATGTCAAAAAGGGGGAGAGTTATTTATTGAGAGAGACTTGCATTTTTGTTGTATTTTGTCACTTATATTTTGTGTAGTACTTGGTATTGTATTATGGACATATGTTTGTGTTGTGTTTTATTTTGGTGGACATGTACTTGTTTATGTTGGTTATGCTTTGTGGACATGTGTTTCATTTCTATTTTATGACATGAGTATTTTTTATCTAGCATGGATATATGTGTTGTGGATGTGTTGTGGATTATGTTGTGGATTATCACCCACAATTTTTTTGAGATTTGTCTATGCTTGAGCATATTTTTGTATATGCATGTGTTGAGGGGGAGCTTCATTTGAAGTCTCTACCCAAAATTTTTGTAATAACTATATATGTTTTGTCATCATCAAAAAGGGGGAGATTGTTGGCCCAAAGGCCATTAGCCCTATATCTTGTTGAATATTTTGATGATAACAAACCATATTTAGTTATGTATTTAACAATTTTGTTTAAAAGTATTTCAGGTTAAAAAGGTTGATTTGACGGCTCCACTATCAAGACTCACAAGTTTGAACGCCTCTAAAGATGTGCATTCCCAAGCTAAGCACATTAGGAAGCTTCGGGATCAAGACATGAAGAAAAGACCAAGTCAAGATCAAGACAATGAAAAAGTCCAAGATTTGTAATTTGCTTTTCTTTTAGACTTTTGTCAAAACTAGATGTTAGAAGCAGATTTAGGGATTGTCACTTACACACACTTTAGTTTGATATATGGCTTCAAAAACAATTTCAAATTCTATTTCCAACTTAGTTTTATAACTAACATGTTTTTCGGAAATTTGTTTTAAACTCTAAGTTTTTGAAAAATCGATTTTTGAGAAAAACAAGTTTTTATCAAAGAGAAAACTTTATCAAAATGTTTTAACATGTTAGGGTAGTGACATATGGTCATACCCCTATTTTTACAAGGTCCAAAACCCCAAACCACAAGACCAAATCCAAAGACCCAAGTTCTGGCTTTCTGCAGTTCTGATTTTTCAGAACTGACAGGAGCCGGTCGACCGTCCCGGTCGACCGACGTACACGCTGTGCATGTGTGTACGTCGGCCGACCGCTCCGGTCGACCGGAGCACTTACAGTGCTCTCTGTTTGTTCGGATCGACCGGGGCGGTCGACCGTAGTCCCCCAACGGTCAAAAATATGACCGTTGGCGGTCGACCGGCCCGGTCGACCGGCAGCTGTCAGAAGTTCTGACAGACTCCAAAAGCTATATTTTCTGACAGATTTTGTTGGAATCTCACCCCAACGAATCTCTCTTGCTGTTTTACCCAGTTTTCAACCCCTATAAATAGAGGGTCACTTCAACATGATAAGATAACAATTCCTAAACATTTTTACAAGAGATTTTCATAAGAATTTCAAGTCTTCATTTTAGAAAAGATTTTCAAAGCCAAAATTTCCATACACCCATTTGAAGCCTATTCCTCTACTTCTCTCTAGATTTTGCACTACACAATCCCAAATTTCTACATCTACATATTGGTTATAGGATTGTGCAAGTGAGCTATTTTGTGATCAAGTGTGATCATTTTCTTCTTGAGCGAAGTTGTAGAGGCATCGGCCTCAAGGCGAGCTAGTGTGCTCCGGTGGTGTTGCGGCATCACAAGTGATCGGACAAGTGTGTCCTTATATTGAAGATCCGGTGGGATCGACAATAGTGGAAATCCTTCAAGTGTGAAGGCGGGGACGTAGAGCGTGGCTCGAACCTCAGAAACATATACTTGTGTTTGCGTTTGCTCGAATTTTCTCTAAACTCAACTCCTTTAATTCTTGCACTACTTATTGTGTTTATTGCTAGTCTTTTAATTTGAGCAATTTGTTAGTAGAATTTTTAATTCTGCATTATTGCCACATTTCATATAGCCATCACCTATTCACCCCCCTCTAGGTGATTTCATCAACCATTTATTCTTCTATTAAAATCCTTAGTACCTCAACTTGATCATAGGCAAAACTTAAGGTTGATTTTAGAAAGTTTGAAGTAAAGCATATAAGATGGTTGGGAAAGTTAATTCTTTTCTTAAGAAACCGTTTTGAATTGAATGTTAAATCATCAAGCGCGAAGAAGCAAGTAAGAGATAAAAACAAGTTCAAGAGACGTTCTTAAAAGAAGTATGAGTTAAAAATCCAAACCCATCCTCATGTGTCTTCAAGAACACTTTCAAGAAGAAAGGCTTTAAGTTAGGCATGCAAATGATTCATTGGGTCTTTTTCATTAAAATCAGAAAAGAAGAAGAATTGGAGAGAGGTACAATAGTGAGCCCAGAAAACGATTTAGCTACTCATGAAAGTTAAAGAAAAATGCAAGTAAATATCGCAAGACATACCGTAAAATGAGTAGAAGAAAAAGTAGCTCGATTCTTGTATTGATGTCACTTCAATATTCAAGTACAAGCACTCAATTCCTCTCTCTCACAAGTATTTGTACTGAACTACAAATTACAAAACAAAACTATAACTTTTTTACTATCTAACAAAGAGCCTAAACCCTAAAGTATAAACAAAATTCTAATCCTAATCTTCGCTCCTTTTTGCTCTGTTGAAACTGGTATTTATAGGAAAAAATCAGAGGGGGGAATCATATGAAGATTGGGGGAGTAAACGCTCCCCCAACAGAGGCAACAAACCCGCGAAAACGCGGCTAGGGCCGCGTTTTCGTGTCCCTGGTGTGGCCAGTTGGCCACACCCAATTCGTAGGAGCTCCTGGTTTGGTGATTCTCCTGTATCTTCTTCTGGTTTTCTCATTTCTACTCCAAGATTTTACGAAACAGCCTTTGATTGTGGCTTCAACCGTTTGATTTGGGAGGATTCTTTTCAACAGGTTTTCAACCTCTCTGATATGCCAAGATTTTGCCCTGATTCCTTGACTTCGAATTTATTCTAAATTAAATCAGAATTTGGTGGGCTTTTGGGCTTATTGTCTTTCTTTTCTTTTAGCAATTGGGCCTACATTAAACAAAGAAGAAGTAGACTTATTAATAGGATTTATTAGCTAAAAAGTATGGTAAGGTGACAATATATATGCAAAATATGTGACTGATCAAGTATAACACAAGAGTGTAGCCGGATTTCCCATGAAGGGCTCTGCACTAACTCCTCAATATTCCTCTAAATAAGAGTTGAGGTGCCGCGTTGGCTCTCTTGTTGAATACAAGTGTTAGCAAATAATCCCCAAGCATATAACAATTAAGCACACAATGTATATCAAGTATATAAAAATAAAGACAATATAAGCATGCAAGATATAAACAAGTATAGAGAGAGCAATCGCAAACACGGGATATTTGTTTCGAGGTTCGAGCACACTTGCTCTATGTCCCCGCCTTCAACACTTGATGGATTTCCACTATAAACTGATCCCACTGGATTACTCGGTGCCACAATACCTACAAGGTGAGTTCACACTTGAACTCCTTGGACTAGAGAGTCCCTTCACTCATTCCCGCAAGAACACACCGCAAGCCCACAAGCTTGCCGAGGTCACGCCTCTACAATGAGTTCACACGAGAACCCGAAACACCGCGAACCCGCAAAACAAAGATGAAGTCTTTGGTGATCAAAACACTTTGATCACCTAAAAATAGTCTCACAACACCTCTCCTATAGGATGAATATGTCAATGGATAGCTCAAGTGTTTGTGAGAAAAACAAGGATTGATGTTATGGTGGAAACACGAGAAAATCACTTTTGAAATCTCTTGATAAACTCTCCTTTTGAATGGAGTATTTGCTCTAATACAAGTGGAGAAAAGCTCTTAAAAGAGTAGGAAAAATTGGTGCAAAAGCCCACTTAAAATCTTATTGAAAACAGCCCATGATAGCCCCTTTAAATAGCCTATCAAAAACTAGCCGTTGGGCTTAATCATCAGCCTGGATGGCTGTCGGTCAACCGGCCCGGTCGACCGCCAACGGTTAGAAATCTGACCGTTGGAGCCTCGGTCGACCGGCCCGGTCGACCGTGGCCTGGAACAGAGAGCAGACACTCTCTGCCGGTCGACCGACCTGGTCGACTGGGCCTTTCCAGAGAGCAGAAGCTCTCTGGCGGTCGACCGGGTCGGTCGACCGGGCCCTCCAGTCAGAATTGACGTGCACGTCTGTGCATGTCGGTCAACCGACTCGGACGACTGACTCCTAACTAGGTGACTTGCCCGGTCAACCGGCAGAAGCCAGACTAAAACTTTTTAGGGATTAAAAGGTTGTCTTTTTAGCTTAAATAAAATCTACAAAAATAGTTTCAGTATTATACTTTGATAAGATGTTTCTTCCCTAAAGGAAGGTGGTGATGACTCAAATACAGGATCAAGAATTCAAACCCAACGATGCAAATGAAAAAGCCTGAGTTGAAGATCTTGTAGTCATCTAGAGCCATTGTAAGAAATTAGTATGTTAAAGAGTAAGGATAAGATAGTAGTGCTCAAGAAGATACACACACAAAAATACACTTTTCAAAATATAAGTTTTTGGGCAATATTGGTTTTGTTGCATGTTTGGCATCTATACATGTTTCATGATTTTTCAAATTTTTATATCATGTTTATAACATGTATTTTATCTCCTATACTATGCTACTTTACCCTCAAACCCATACAAAATTGTTTTAAAATACTTCAAAATCCAAAAATCTGTTTAAATCCTATTTCAGGCCATTCCGGTCGACGGGCGGCGTCAACCATAGTTGTTTCAGGCTAACACGGTCGACAAGCCGGTCGACCGGGCCGTATGGCCATGGGCGTACACGTCTGACTGGTCGACCGACTACATGACCCTTACTCTTGGGTTTTGCCGGTCGACTGACAGTTCAAATTTCTATTTTAAAAATAACCTGCGGTGGACCGGGCGGTCGACCGGAGCCAATGGCTAGTTGCCAAGTCGACCGGTCGGTCGACCGATAGCTGGCCAGATTGGCTGTAATGGCTCTATTTTGAATCTGTTTGTTTTTTATGGGTTCCAATGGCTATTTCTTGTTTCCAAGTGGCTAAACTCACCCCTAATGACCTAGTATCACTTATGAATAGTATTTATCCATTCCCTATAAATAGAGGTCATTGGTCTTTGTTTTTCAACAAGAAAAATACCCATGTTACAAGTGTTTTCAAGAGAAGAAGTGTTTCATTGCTTTCCATTTTCAAAGTTCTTTCAACTGCAAAAATTTTCAGTTGGTTTTCAAGTCTTCTATTTCTTTTCCACTGAAATTTTTCTCTCACTCTACTTCTTGAGACAAAAATCATACTCCACTCTATAAGAAGTTATAAGAGAGTCTTTGTTGTCTTTTGATCACCAAGTGACTTGTATTCCATTGAGTTGTGGTTCCTCTTGTGTAGAGGATAGCATTATTGGAGTTGGGTACTCTGGTCTTATGTAGACCATTTGTAACCCTTTGGGTGTAAGGTTCCTGTGTAGAAGTTCCTTTTGTGAATTTAGTAGAACACCTTCATAGTGGTGAAGGAGGGGACGTAGAGCAGTGGCTCGAACCTTGAAACAAATTTCTTGTGTTTGCGAGTGATCTTTTCTTGCTCTTTATTGTTTTACATTCCTTACTTGTGATACTATTCGTTTTTCAATATTGCACTCATTTCATCTCCATGCATTTTTGGTCTTTACTCATATCAACAAAGAAGCAATTGCGCACCTCAACTCATAATCTAGAGGAATCAAAGAGGAGAAGTTTTAAAGCCTTTCACCGGGAATTTAGCTTCAATTTCGTATTTTGAGTGACTGCTTGCATCATTCATCTTAACTTGTTTAAAAGAGAATTAGATTAGTATTAACACCTATTCACCCCACCTCTAGGTGTTTTTCAATTGGTATCAGAGCTTTGGTCTCTAGCTTCTTGGCTTTAACATCCTTAGAGAGATCCTTAATTGCTAATCATCGTTTTCATATTTCATCCTCATACACTTTAGTAAAGATGGCCAAAGGTATTAAGACCCCACCAAGTTTGATGGCCTTAAGTTTCCCATATGGAAGGTTAAGATGACTTTGTTTTTGCAATCCTTAGGAAGTCGGGTTGCAAAGGCGGTGACTAAACCTTTTAGCGCACCTCTTGGTGATGAGGACACTTGGTCCGATATTGTCATGAAAGAGTTTGACGCAAATGCTACGACACACTATGCCTTAC